>LQNS02277602.1:25638869-25669110 GCA_001587735.2 Parhyale hawaiensis | reverse complement strand
TAGACGACCTAGTACACACGTATTCATGTGTATAATTATATCCTAACACTTCATTGATCATGCTTTCATCATGAATAAGATTATGAAGAGCACGCTGTTATGGCCAATCCAAGTTATCATCCGCATGAGTAGCACATTCACTCGGTCCTTCCTTTTAATGACATGCACAACATCACTATATTGTACTAATAATACACACTTGCCGGTTGGTTGGCTGCTCACTAAATTGGTTGGTTGTTCTTTCTGTCACGCTCGTGAGGATTTACATGGGAGAAAAAAAGTCATTTGCGAAATAACAAGACGATGCATCATGAAATTTTGGCCCTAAATTATAATGACAAATATAATTTTGGAAATATATGCTCGAGTGCGGAAATATTGGATTCTCTGTAGTACGCTTCGCTTTGAGAAGTATCTTGGTACCATTTTTTGTGAATCTTCTTTCTGTAGTAGTAGATGAAAAACATTTAAGCTACTTCAAATATTTTTTTAGCTGATTTGCAGCTGTTGCAACTTAACACGGAACGGATGCCATAACATTTTTAAGATACTTATTGTAGCCAAATGATAATCCTGATAGTTCAACTAATTGCTGGCATACAGGACACAGTCAGCACTGAGGATTTCCGGTGATTTCTTTCGATTGAACTATACTTACTTCTGCCAAGGAGGTTATGTACGGTGGAATATATTAGTTCATTAGTTTGTCGGTCTTTCTGTCACCAAGATAACTCAAGAGATATGGAAGGATATTTATGAAACTTACAGGGGTTGTTAAGTATAATATACTAGGATCAAACTGTTAGTGAAGATCAATTCAACCGTTTGTTTGTTTGCTTCTGTTTTCTTGGTAGCATAAATCAAAAAGTTATGCACGGACCTTTATGAAATTTGCAGGAATTGGGCATGCTACCAGGAGCGAATGCCTATTCTTTATGTTGAACTGTTAGACCGTTTTTTGTCTCCACATGTATATTTGTTATGTTTCTGAGCAACACAACTCAAAAAGTTAAAAACGAAAATTTATGAATTTTGTAAGAATTGCTTATAACATTAAAAGGCATATATGACCAAATTTGGGGCTGCTGCTAATCGGGTCTTCCGTTTGGGTGTTTGACTAATGTTGGTCTAACAGTTTGTCAGAACTTAGCTAAAAATAACGGACGGATCTTGAAGAAAATTACAAAACTTTTACTATTGTCAAGAGAACAAATTACCAAATTTATGTGATGACAAAAGGAAATCCTAGTTTTAGGACCAATTTACATCTTTTTTCTTGGCATTGCCATCCTTGCCGTAGGTATGCGCTCTCAGAGTGCTCTAGTTGCTCGGAGCTACTTAACTTTGAAGCATTTCAAAACTGACATTCCTGTTCTACTTGCGATAGGGAAGTTTTTTTTTTTTCTCGCTAACTATAACAGCACAGCATTTGTTACGTTAATGGAAGATCAAGCCTAAAGGTATAAAGCATACTTTTTGCCACAAAACCTGTAGGCCAATCGCCAACAGGAACAATAAGAAGCTTTTTTTTCATTACGAAATTATTGAAGTTACTTCTGACGACTGGGTATGGGCAAGCACTCAAGTATCACTGAAATTAATCTCTAGTCGCGTTTTCTATATACGTGATGACGCAACCTCAATACATCGACATTATGATGTTCGCGCGGATACTGCTTCATTTACAGCAGAAAGTAAGTTGGAAACGAGAACGCCTCGTGGCTCGTGGCGTATGACCACCCGCGTTAAAAAGAGGGGGAGGGGGGCGGGATCGTGAGAGAAACTGAAAGTCCTGAGGCAGGAATGGCAAATTCAACGCTGTCATTTTTTATGGTCAGCTAACTCTAGTTTTGTGATTCTAGGGCGGGCAGAAAAGTACATGTGGAGTCGGAGGAAAAATGTCGGTCATGGGCTAAAGTCTGAAATTTGAATGAACAGAGCTGTGAGAAGGGGCCGGGTGTCAGCTCCTGTACAGTCGTCAGATATAGAGCTCGTTAGTCGGGGATAGGGTGAAGAGGTACAGCTGAGGTCATTATGTTCAGGCTAGGTCTTGTTTTATTGATATAAAAGGATTCTAATGTTGTGAGTTCGATTAGATTAGAAGAGTCAATGATTGAGCAGTCATTTTTACTGATTGGATGGTCGTTTTGCTCGGCATGCAGGCGGGGAGCTGAATGTGAGGGTTTTGCAAGTGGTAGACCAGTTCGGTTTTATTCACCTAAATGTTGGTCGATGCGGGCTTTGAAATGTCCAGTTCTACCAATGTACGATGCATTGCATCCTCTGCATTTGAAACGGTAGATAACACCTGACAGAAGCGGTGTGGGTGGTTTATCTTTGAATGTAGTTAAAGTGGGACCCTATGGTAAATGTGTTTTTGTACGAAAATTTAAAGTTTATATATGGGTAAGCTTCAGAGAGGAATGTTTTCAATGCCTTTGCTGCACTTACAGAGGCTCCCCGCCTGCATGTCGAGCAAAACGACCATCCAATCAGTAAAAATGACTTCTCAATCATTGACTCTTCTAATCTAATCGAACTCACAACATTAGAATCCTTTTATATCAATAGAACAAGACCTAGCCTCAACATTATGGCCTCAGCTGTACCTCTTCACACTATCCCCGACTAACGAGCTCTACATCTGACGACTGTACAGGAGCTGACACCCGGCCCCTTCTCTAAGCTCTGTTCATTCAAATTTCAGACTATAGCCCATGTCCGACATTTTTCCTCCGACTCCACATGTTCTTTTCTCCCCGCCGTAGAATCACTATATATCCAACATAACCTAGCCTCAACTCTAGTTTTTTTTTGGGGGCAGTTTCGCATCTCGGTCAACATACCTACCTGCCTGAAAAAAATTATTATTACGACTCAAATCATTTTGGTTCCTTTTCTGTGGACAGATAACAAAATTTAATGCCGCCAATTTTAATTGCCAGCTCGCTTTTGTGTTTTGGCATTAAGCACCATGTCGGAGGGAGTCGGTAAATTCATGGTGTGAAAAATTTTCGACTGCAAATACATCGGACAGTAAATTTATTGAAATACTCGAATGGTAATTTCTTGGAAAGGTAAATTAATCGAATGGTAAATTCATCGACTAATAGATTCATCTAGCGGTAAATTCATTAACTTGTAAATTCTTCGAGGGATGAATTCATAGACTAGTAAGTGTTCACTTGCATTTGCCATTTGATTTAATTATCATTTGATAAATCAGTAATTCGTTGAATTCACTTTCAATGAATTTACCATTCGATTAATTTATCATTCGATGAATTAACCATTCAATGCATTTATGCTACCATTCGATGAATTTACCATTCCATAAATTTATAATTTGATGAATTTACCATTTGATCAATTTTCCGTTGATGAATTTACCCGTGATGAAATTGCAGTGAATCCTTGTCGCACTATCGGCAGGAAAACCGAAATTTAATGATGGTAGTACCTACAATAGAGTATGTTCAGCTAAGGACACTATACGTTTTTCTGAGAGTATATAATAACTGTATATATACTGTATATAACACAATTTTGTTACCAGTATAATGCTTTATGCGAATGTGCTAGACGCATAAATGCGGTGCGGCACTGATACTATCTAAGTTTACTGAGACATTTCGAACACGCCTTCATGTGTTGAGATGCTTTATCATTTTCCCCCTGTAAAACAACTTACACATCAAGATTGGTGTTGTTGAAGACAGCTGATTCCGAGTCATAATTGTTGCGCTGAAAGCAGCAAATCCTTCCTCCGCCTGCGTACAGGTAGTGGATGGTCGTGCTCACAAAACCAATGTTCGCCACACACAACACCGCCACGATGAGGATGAAGTACACGAGCACATTGTGATCCTCCTCTGCACAACAGAGGAGATCCATTGATCAAATGTTAAATACAGAGTTGTCTGATGCATGCAGCGAAGCCGCAGAATTCGCGCCCAATGTTCTTTACAAGCTTAAAGCTACTTCCATGAGACTCTTGATGTAACAAAACGTCGAGTGAACATCTCTCCCACACATTTATTTTCTAATTGGAGTAGCAGTTAAAATTTGAAGTACACTGAAAATGTACCGAGTTGCATGTGAGTTAGGAAACCCAAACTGCAACATCGGAGTGCCCGTATCAAACAATTTTCGGATAATGTTTAGGCAGTGGTCATCATAGTCTGCTTTGGAGCACAACAAACCTGGGCTGAGAGGTCTCTACAGAAGCGCAGAAGATTACCCGGATATTGGGTGTGGCGACGAGGATTGCTGACCATTGAAATTCCTCTTTCCAAGTGCGATTTAAGAAGTGTGAATCAAGTTGAGATAGCTAATGCAAAAGTGTGTCAAACAAATCCCACCCTAATGAAATATTAGTGTGGAGATCAGTGCGCTTGCGCGCACGAGCGTAAGGATCAGAACGATGCTTGTGAAGTAAGGAAATCATGCATAACTTTTTTTTTTATGGAGCACAGAGAAAGCTGAAACTCTGAATATAGGAATTATAGACTACATGTATAATGGAAAATGAAAGTTCACAGACCCAATCTAATTACCGCCTTACTGACAAATTATTCCATGATTGATAGACAACTAAAGTAAATTGGGGGATCAAAAGGATCAGAAAATTGAATGGAATCCTTCAATTTAATAATTATTTAGTTAGTATTTAGTAACTTTCAGGGTAAAAACTGTAAACAGGGCTCACTGCTACAATGTAATGTTCCTTGCCGGCTCTTGCACTTTGAGCATATGGTTAGAAACTCAGTAACATCATTGGAAGTTAGAGAACTGATTGTGAAGTTACGTAACGTAGATAAATGTTCAATTGGTGACATTGATAAGATTGAGAGGAAATCTAAGAGTGATGTTCAGCGCATTTTGAAGTATTAGAAAATTTGGGTCGTGTGAAGCGAAGAAAACACCTGGCAGGTCCACTAAAACTGGCGAGAAGAACTAAGGGGCCTGAAAGAAATTTGCTACAGAATGCGTCACTTGTTATCTTGAAAATAATTTTAAATGTTCTGTCCATTCCGTCACCTAAATTTTCAATTACTAATTGAGGCAAATTTGTAGGCTTACAGCGGGAAAAAGGCTAATTCCATGATGGGTGTTGCTCTTTGTTACCTGGAGCTGGACGCCGAAGGTCTATGCCCCGAATAATGCCCGCCTAGAGTTGTTTTTCGAGTTGACATAGCTCCAAAAATGTTTGAAATGATATCCTGTTTTGTCTTAAGAGCTTGTAATAAGAAAATGTTGGTGCTTATTTTACTTTGTATTTTTCCCGCCTAAAGTACAATGCTTAACTTCGTCAACATAAGCGCTTATTTTGAATGCTACACTTGCTTATTTTTACTGCTTAAAGCGCTTAAACCGTTGTTGCTTAATGACCGAGCTCTAGTAATCAACTAGGGTCCTTGTAGAATAAGGATACATGTGCTAAAAATATGTGATATTTTCTATTTATGCAAAACAAAAAATTCAAAGAGAAAAAAAAAATTCTCTGATGCTTACCGATTATGAAGCACCTGTTTACTCCAAACTGAGGTCTGATGAAGTTGTCAGGCAGAGCGTCTTTGGGAAGAAATTGTAAGGTGATGGTGATGGTGATGACGAGGGTGACGACGCCCCACACGACGGCGCTGTAGATTTTGAACAGTCGCTTCTCTTTTTGTTGCAGAAGGGGACGTGGGATGCCTTTTGCACTTTGGCTGTAGGGGTTACGAGAAAGTTACAGTCTATCCTCCATTGTCAGTCAGCAGGACAGCCGCAAGTGGGCAACGAGAAGGGATACAAGTTTAGTGGCTTGAAATCAACCTCTTCTTAGTCGCCTCTTGCAGCACAAACAAACATAATTTATTATCTCGTATACAGTGTACAGTGGATACACCTATCGAGGTTTTCTTTTAGCCTTAATTCTAAAATTTTAAAGAACTGGTAGTGTGAAGAGCAGGTGAAGCCGTCCGTGATGAGAGTCAATTTGGGATCCCTCCCCGTGCTTCGCCTGGCCTTCTCGATGCTGGAGTGCTCCACGCAGTGTAAATCCGTAGCGTGCCGTCCGGGGAATCGAACCGGGCCTCCATTGGTGCGATGCCGATCCGTTGTCACTTCACCACCACAAGCAGGAAACGAGAGCAGGATTCTAACACCTCCACTCCAAGGCCCCAAAAGTTCTAATGTGTTAGACAAAATACGGTTGCTAAACGCTGGTTTGTGCTGATAGAATGAGGTAGCTACGGTGGTCGTAATTACTGTCCAATTCTTTCAGACATTCTTCCACAGTCTTTTCGTTTTTGTGTGACCGGATAAAACTTCAATTTTATGTCAACACTGGCCACAAGCATCTGATTTCTGAAATTATTTTTCAAGAAACTGATATCTAGTCTTTTTCATATGGTGATATTAATAATGGCACTAGTCCACAATGCTAATACCTTCCAATACTCCAAAATGCCTTACACTATCTATCGTATCACTTTTAAGAACCTATAGTCTCTATGCCTCACTACATACATACATAGCCCTATAAATGCCTTATTTACGGATCAAATTTCTCTATCTATTAGATGCCTCGCGTACCGAAATACGTTAAAGTGACGGCTAAACCAAGGGGTGGCCCACATACATTGAGATGTGTACACGCCAGCACCCACCAGCAGAAAATAATCCGGAGAGTAAGTAGAAGCAAGTAAATAAATTCACTGACCTTACGTAACGCCAGATGTCGAAACACATCACCGTCAGCCACATGTAGGTCGCAATGTAGCCTGAGTGGATCGTAAGACCTGTGAAAAGGGACAAGTTTAGCTGGCGACAACGTAAAATGGCGAAAATTACAACTGCCATTCTGGATGAGCCAGTATTAGTTCTTTAATGGCAGCATCCCAGTGGGTACCAGTTGGCAATTTTACAAAAAGGTGAAAACATTTCTGCTACTACAAACGGAAGGGTAAATCTGCTTCACAGTCTTTGCTTTGTAACGTATAATATAATGATGCAGACTGCGTCAGTAAGAGCTTATAAGTATCTGCTGTAATTCAAGATATGAAGTATTAAGATAAACAGTGCCCCTTGGTGTTCACTCCATCGTGACACAGTGATTTTACTCAGCTTGAGATCGCTTGCCTTCGACAGATGACTGTGCATACCCGTCCACCTGCTTCAGTGCTACCAAAATTGTTGTTAATAGCTCATAACCCCACTAATTATTTGGGTATATTTTAAGCGGGGCTTAGTTTGTGCTCCTATTGTAAATTTGCTTACTTTAACAGCGAAGTGTGCTGATATTATTTGCATCAACCAATACATGTTAAACTAGAACGCCTCGTGGCGTAAGACCATCACCCGCGGTGAGGGTAAATTCAACGAAGTCATTTTTGATGGCCAGCTAATGCTAATTTTCATATCGATACTATGTCCAACAAGGTTAGAGCAAAGCGCCCCACTTCCTTTGAGATCTCTTAATAATAACATAGGAAACTAGAACGCTTCGTGGCGTTAGACCATCACCTGCTTGAAGCGAAGGCATAAAGCTAGTGAATGTAATAATATCAGGCTCTTCAAAAATAACATAAAGAAAAAAAAAAAAAAAACTAGAACGCCCCGTGCTCCAGACGATCTGCCGCGGTGGAGGCAAGTTTGCCCTTGTGCAGGAAAACTCAACGCCGTCATTTTTTTATGGTACCCTAGGACTAGTTTTTCGGCAGGCAAAGACACAGATAATTAGCTCCTCCTACATAATATAGGCAAAGAGAGCAATACCGGATATAGTGGTGTCTAGGGTTGTTGGTTTGCAAAAAAAAGTGCACATATATTGAGTTCAATTGTATCACTGAATCTTGATTTCCATAGTTGATACTAGTGAAGTGTATGCACAGGCATCATATGTTATGTAAGAAATCAAAATTCAGTCGTACAATTTGACAGATTATGCGTGCATATTTTGCAAAGTCACAACCCCAGTGATATCTAACATAAGCAGGAAAATGCAAACTCATATAAATTTTGCAGATGCAGTTATAGAGCTGAGACTTATAATTACAGACGAGAACATGTTGCATTACAGATGATCTTTGGTAATACTTTCGTTCGATAAGCCAAACAAATAGGCAATACACAAACGGACGAAAGGACTATCACGCAAACTTAATCATCTGTGCCTTAAATTGCAACACATCTAATAAGTTACGCAAATTTTATAGAGATACGTTCAAAGCTTTCTGGGTTATGATGCTGACAAGCAGAAAAGAAAACAAAGAGATAGACAATCGGACGAACAGATCATCGCTAAAATTTGGTCATTTGCTCCCCGTAAATTCTTTGATCGCAGAAACTTTCGTGAAGTTCCGTTCGTATTTTTATGAGTCATGCTACTAAGAAAAAAACAGGAAGCCAAATAAGCAAACAGTCAAACGGATCTTCAGCAACAGTTACCCAGTTATTTCTTCTAATATACCTAATAATCGCTAAAAATTTTACGAAGTTCCTTCAATAACTTTCTGAGTTATCTTCGTCACAGATAAACTTCGGTAAAAAAGTGACCTCTTTGGTGGAAGTAATGAAGCAGAACGGCGTTGCATTTCCACAAATTTGGTTACATGCCGATATCAAGAGTCTAATAGTGAACGATAAAATTCACTCAATAATCAATATTTTTTATTAAAATAAGCCGCTGCAGAATATTCTCTGGCTTTCTTCATTTTCTTCATTGATCTTTTGTCGTGCTTTGAACCTTAGGTTTTATTTTCTCTGACTTGCCGTTTTCACATTTTCCCGCTCACGATTATTAGCAGCTCTTATTCACTTCTTTAACCTTCCTGCTTCAAGTAATTTTTGACTGTTTCATATAGACGATTCATCTCTCTCCATTCGTAGCACGTTTTCGATTTTGAGACTGCTGTAGTCTCGTATTTATTATACGTTCCCTATCTTCCTTCTTATTTAGACGTGCGTCTCCAATAGTGAAAGGCAAAAGTAAATCTTGAGTAAAACACTGCATTCAACTTGAATGTAGCTTCAGCCAGCTTGTATGCATGTCAGCGCTACGTAGCCCAGATACGGTCTTGCGAACTTAAAAATATCTGCTTCATTGAAATGCTGAAATGTTGTGCTATGAAACAAAATTCGCACCGTCAGAGAACGACTGTGTGAGAGATGATATGCCTGTTATGGGGCTGGAAGAACACATGGTAATAGATAGCAATACTTGGAATAACAAGATCTGCTTCAGTGACTCCTTTGAACTGAAGTATTACTGCTATATGTAGAAGAAGAAGATAAGGTAGTAGGTTAGAAAAATCATCATGTCGTGGGTGCTCCGTTGGTTATCTGCCGAATTTATACATCGTGACCTTAGAGAAAAAAGTAATAAAATCGGACTCCAGAAGCTGCACCCATGTTGTTTCGATTTCAAGAAGTGTTGCAAGCAAGAAGTGCTTTCAGATAAAGGGGTAAGGATTCCACTTTCGACAGCTTCTGCAACCTGGCCATCGATCACAACGTGGCTCTAACAGGCTCCGTGATTGATCGCTATTAAAACTAAACTAAAATATTTTCAGTCTGGTCAATTTTTCGCCTATCAATTTTCTTACGAGCGGACACGAAATAAATTAATAAATAAACACCCGAAGCGATTTATTATATAAGGATTATACTCGTATCGTGATGTTCACCCAGCCCAATGCAGGACTTGCTGTCAATGGCTCTCCAGTAGGTCACGACCAGCAGCGCTAAGTCCGTGACGAACAAGGACGACACGTGGGACAAGAGACACAGGCCCGATAGGTCCCTCAGCTTCGGCAGGGCGCTGTGGAAGATGATGATGGTCAGCAGCGACAGGCAGGAGAGGATGAGGCCGATGGAATGGCTGTAGTAACGGAAGAGGGTCCGTGGAGTCTCCTCGAAATTGGAGTAGCACGTTATCGGCCAAACTTTCCGGGACTCATCTAGTCCTGAAAATACCATAGTAACATTGAATCGCAGTAAAGCCCGTGAAATGTACAGTTTACTCACCGTGCATTAAGGAGAGATGGGTATTGCCTTGGAAATACCTCAGTGTTGGAACTTGCTGCAGAGTGTGAAATTTCTGTGTTGTTGACAGGTGACTGCAGGTGCTAGGCCTCATCCAGACGTGCAAACATCGCAACATTGAGACTAGTCACACAATGTCAATGTGTATTCTATTGACTACACTCTCTTATGAACATATCTGCTGCAGGCACAACTGACTTGCCACTAATTTGGCTACACTTTACCGAATGTCTGGTTCTGCACCTAAAATTGAGATGTAACCTATATTAACCTAAAACATTTCAGTACAGTAAAATAAAATAACTAAGGTAGAGAATTATAAGTTCAGGTTCTTTTGAATTATTTTCATTCGAGCAATTCCCCCGTGAATAATTTTATTTCCCAATAAATGTTTTCCGAGAAAATACAACTCGTTTCGATCATTTTTCTCAATGCTGCGTAATCAATCCATTCAGCATATACCCATGCGAACTGCGATTCGTTGAAGATAATTTATGGTTAAAATAAATCACCCTGTCCTAAGCGTGCTCGGCCTCGATTCAATAGCTCAATACAAAATGTTGTCACCTGGAGCGGTGTCCTTTATTGCTATTCTAGTAATTAAAAGTGATTTAAAACAATGTGCTGAGGCAATATTTCCGTGTAGGTGAAATAGATACAATGTACCGTCAGTGTATTATGCCGAGATTGGGACTATTCCTACTTAGATGTCATATTTACCTCCGCAAGGAGGTTATGTTTTCGTCGTATTTGTCTGTCTGTCTATTTGTATGTCTGTCTGTCACCAAGATAACTCAAAAAGTTACCAGCCGATTTAGACGAAATTTACTGGGATTGCTAGGTATGTAAGAAGGAACTGATGATTAAGTTTTGGTGAAGATATGTCCATACGTTTGTTTGTTTGTCTGCCTCATTTTTCTCAATGCAATAACTCAAAAAGTTAGGGATGGATTTTTATAAAATTAACATGAGTTGTTAGGTAGCTATATAACAAAGAGTAAATGGCCAAATTTTTATAACGATATGTTTGTTCATTCGTTCATTTGTTAGTGTTTTTAATTATATGCTTGTTAGCACAATAACTCAAAAAATAATGAATGGATCTTTATGAAATTTATAATGTTTGTTAGTAATGTTGAAAGGCATAAATGATCGAATTTTGTTGCTGATCGGTTTGTTCGTTTGTATGTTTGACTCATGATTGTCATAACGTTTGCTAGCAGTATAACTCAGAAAGTTAAGAAAGAATCTTCAAGGAAATTGCACAAGCTGTTATTACCGTCAAAAGGCACAAATGATTAGATTTTAGAGTTTATACATAGAAAATTATGGTTTCAGAGCCAATTTGAATATTTTGCTAACGTTGCCTTGGTTGGCGGAGGTATGCGCTCTCAGAGTGCTCTAGTTAGGGATGATTACGATTTGCCGATAACTCTCGCAGAGCTTTCCGGAAATCTTTCAAAAACTATGATTTATTCATTCCTTTACAAAGTTATGTAATGATAAGCTGTATTTTATTTCCTTTCATGTGAATGTTGATGTAGTGACAGACGGCGTATTTCTTAAAGACCATGCCTCATAAAGCATTAAAAACCGTGCCAACTGGATATAGTACTTGATGAAACTACGCTAATATTATCTCTTGATTGTCCAATGTCTTCAACTATCAAGTGGTTCCGTAGACAGATGCCCATTTTAGTACAATATAAGTAACAACAGCAGTTTTTATTATGTGTTTTGTAATGTGTATCTGTATAAAACAAACGTATAATTGTGTGCAGTTTCAACAGAACTGCATGTTATACAAATCAATGGATAGTAGATACTATAATCATTTTCGTTAATAATGAGAGTAGTACTGTTTTTGCTCTCGCTAGAGAGAAACTGGTGAAATTGCAGATAAAAAAGCTAAAGCTTTGAGTAAATTGGTTTGTTGGATAATTTGTGTGAAATATTTCCAGAACTTAGCGCAAAGTAGTAAAATTAGCCGTAATTACAGCGATAAACGCACAATCTGCTATAGAAATAAATAAATAAATTTCGAAAATATGTTATTTCATCAGATAAAAAATTACGATTGGTGTGCAAAACTGCATGGTTCCTGGATATCTCTAGTATTTTCAAACAATGGAGAGACTTATCGAATAAACAGGTAAATTCAAACTATTCTGTTTAGCATATAACAACATCTTGTTCAAATAGCACAGATAAAATGCAGAATGTTTTCATTCTGTCTTTTATTCGACCTAACTGTTACAGGGGGAAATATTTCTGTTTCTTTCTCCTTAATTCAGATATAAATTTTAGTCTGTGTTATGATATAATTATACACATGAATACGTGTGTACTAGGTCGTCTGATTTAATTGAGTAATTAATTGCTGTGTGACTAATTGATTAATTAATTGCCGTGTGACTAATTGATTAATTAATTGCCGTGTCAAAGAAATGTTGGGATATTTTTTATATGTGTATCGTGTGAATGAGTGTGTATGTACAATAATTAGGAGTGTTCACGTAAAATATACAACAATGTTAATTAACTGGACAGGGATTATGAATGAGACACTAATTGGCGCTGCAATGATCTGCGTTAATACATCAAACAAAAGGGATGCACAATTTGATTAGAATGACTAACTCAGGTGTCCGATCNTAAAATTAGTTAATCTACATGCTTTATCGCCATAACGTAAACTTTGTTTGTAGGCATCTGGCCACTGAAAGTCCCATCCATCAGAAAACTCGGCACTATTTTCAACTGTTCGTAGGACTCTATGGTGGATAGGGGAGTCTGCAGCCATATTGCTTGCTTAGAGAGCAGCGCAACCCTTTCCCATGCTTGTAGCGTATACACTGTCACTGTCAAAACTCAAAACTGTCACGGCCAGGGTTTCCACGGCTGCAATTTTTTTCGCCCCAAATCAACACGAACACCGCCCTAAAATGGCCCATTACGCCCTAAATTATAAGTAAGCATTATTTTAAGCAAGAAAGAGAGGGAGTGCATTTATTGCTTAAAAGCGCGTTCATGAAGTACAGTATAGGAGCTTGCCTCTTCAATTTAGCCTAAAACACTAGATATGTAAGTTTTCGTGTCTAAACTTTTAACTGGAGAAAATTCTTTCTCCATATTATACCAGTCAAGGCAATCAACAATTAAAAGAATGGGGGTGATTTCAGTCACGAACCAGTCATCATATCAACCGTAGTGTGTCCCAAGAACTTTGCATATACAAGAGAGGAAACTCTTCGGCAGTTTTGTCCTTGTAGCTTTGGTTTACAGAATGGCCGTATGAGCAGAATGGCGGTAGTGTCGCTTTAGAGCTGAAGTTTAAATATAGCTACCTCAAAAAAGAGGTTAAGGGGTTTTTATACGTTAAACGGTGCCAATTACTTCGAAACTAATTTGTAACGAGATATACCCGAATTATGATAGAAATTAATTATTAAACAGTTTTTTGTACTTGAAGAGCGTAATGCACCCGACATCGTTTGCTTATGCGGTGATAGCATATTGTGGTGGTGACGGTAGCAGTAACCTGCGATTTGCAACGTCCATTCGCACTAGTTTGTCAGCGAGGTAGAATAGTACAATTGTACAATATACATGTAGTTTACCAGCGATATGCTATTGTACATCGTAAGCTTTACTTTATGTAATATATATTTAGGGCGTCTTTTTGTGACTACTTTAGTGATCAGAATCATCACTGTGATCACCATTATTGCTTGAAAGCGATTGTGAGAGTATGGAGTATAAGGTGATATATATTGCATACTTATAATTTATATATCAGCAAATATATACGGAAACTCTATTTTCATAAGCTTTAGTATTATGCAGATAGAGATTTTGTTTCATGGGTACGCCTTAAATTAGCTCCTCGAAGAAAATTTTTCCATAGAAAACCATGAAAAATGGTGCATATAAGCATTTGGAGGGCTATCATGCCTACCTACTTGTGTTGCAGTAACGTCTGTAGGTAAAATTAAAAGCGTTACGGTTCAATAGTTATTTACGTTCTTCCAATTGCAAGCAATCGCTGCTGGTGCACTGTTTACTCTTGAAATGTTTATCTCCAAAAGCTGTGGCGTCATAAGCACAACCTATTTCTCGCCCCTAACCTTAAAAAGGAATTTTACACATATACCTGTTGATTTATCAGTCGAAAGCTCACCCATGTCTTTAGTGAAAATAGGTTTCATGCTTAGAACGGTCTGAGCCAATTTTTCGTGAGTTAGTTATAGCGCATCCGACGCAACGCTGTGACATCAACAATATCGTCTATACGGCCGCTACCGCGCCATCAATTTACAATCTCTGATGATTTATTTTGGTAGAAGTGCATTTTAAATGCATCCAAAAAAAAAAAAAACCTTTTTTTAATTGATGTATTTTTTGATGTAGAACACGAATCTGAAGTCCGTTTGTGGAAGTCGGACCTAGTTTTTGAAATATTTGAATTTGAAGTTCCCATTGTTTTCCTATGGGGAAAAATACCCGGCGATGGCAGAGTGTACTGGAACAGCTTTTAAATAGGTTTTTAGTGTTGTACAGGTATTTATTTTAGGTTAGGTTACGTTACGTTAGGCTAGGCCCCCTCTCAAAACTCCTAACGTTACCTAACGTAACGTAACCTAACCTAAAATAAATACCTGTACAACACTAAAAACCTATTTAAAAGCTGTTCCACTACACTGCCATCGCCGGGTATTTTTTCCCATTGGAAAACAATGGGAACTTCACATTCAAATATCTCAAAAACTAGGTCCGACCGCCACAAACGGGCTTCAGATTCGTGTTCTACATGAAAAAATACATAAATTAAAAAAGGGTCTTTTTTGTGGATGCATTTAAAATGCACTTTTACCGTTATTTTATTCTTATTTACTAAGTATTTGCTTTTTAATATTGCTAAACAATTTTGCAGTTTACTTCAACATTTTTCATGCGCCGCGCACTGAAATAGAGTTCATTTACATACAGAACTTGATACAGAATCGCTACCAGAGAGCGTCGAAATTAGGACAAAAATTTGAACGTACTTTCCGCTCTTACGGTATTCCAAACTCTTTGTGTGACCGGGTCAAAGCAGATGAGACGGATTTCGAACCCGCTTGTTACGAAATCTGCTCAAATTTGAGGTGACTTGAAAGAATCCTTTGTAAACTTCTTCGGCATGTGAGTAGAGATACACAATGATTGACTAACCAATTGTTCCAGCTGGATCGCCCTAAAATATGTGACTAACGCCCTAAAATATACGAAAACGCGCTAGATTTCGTGAAATTTTTGACCGCCCTAAATACCGCCCTAGGAATGGTAAAACGCCCTAAAATGACGCGTTTCGCCGTAAAGTGGAAACACTGGTCACGGCACTGCGTACACGCACCGGCATCGCGCGTACACGATCACCATCACTTACCATCACCCAGAATGTCAAGGGTTCAGACTCATGCCACCTGGGGCCGTGTCCTTTATTGCTATTCTAGTAATTAAAAGTGATTTAAAACAATGTGCTGAGGCGATATTTCCGTGTGGGTGAAATAGATACAATGTACCGTCAGTGTATTATGCCGAGATAGGTACTATTCCTTACTTAGATGTTATATTTACCTCCGCCAAGGAGGTTATGTTTTCGTCGTGTGTTTGTCTGTCTGTCTATTTGTATGTCTGTCTGTCACCAAGATAACTCAAAAAGTTACGAGCCGATTTAGACGAAATTTACAGGGATTGCTAGGTATGTAAGAAGGAACTGATGATTAACTTTTGGTGAAGATATGTCCATACGTTTGTTTGTTTGTCTGCCTCATTTTTCTCAATGCAATAACTCAAAAAGTTATGGAGGGATTTTTATAAAATTAACATGAGTTGTTAGGTAGCTCTATAACAAAGAGTAAATTACCAAATTTTTATAACGATATGTTTGTTCATTCGTCCATTTGTAAGTGTTTTTAATTTTATGCTCGTTAGCACAATAACTCAAAAAATAATGAATGGAACTTTATGAAATTTATAATGGTTGTTAGTAATGTTGAAAGGCATAAATGATCGAATTTTGTTTCTGATCGTTTTGTTCGTTTGTATGTTTGACTCATGTTTGTCATAACTTTTGTTAGCAGTATAACTCATAAAGTTATGAACGAATCTTCAAAGTAATTGCACAAGCTGTTATTACCGTCAAAAGTCACAAATGATTAGATTTTAGAGTTTATACATAGAAAATTATGGTTTCAGAGCCAATTTGAATTTTTCGCTAACGTTGCCTTGGTTGGCGGAGGTATGGCTCTCAGAGTGCTCTAGTTAGGGATGTTTACGATTTGCCGATAACTCTCGCAGAGCTTTCCGGAAATCTTTCAAAAACTATGATTTATTCATTCCTTTACAAAGTTATGTAATGATAAGCTGTATTTTATTTCCTTTGATGTGAATGTTGATGTAGTGACAGACGGCGTATTTCTTAAAGACAATGTCTCATAATGCAACAAAAACCGTGTCAACTGGACTTAGTACTTGATGAAACTACGCTAATATTATCTCTTGATTGTCCAATGTCTTCAACTATCAAGTGGTTCCGTAGACAGATGCCCATTTTAGTGCAATACAAGTAACAACAGCAGTTTTTATAATGTGCTTTGTAATGTGTATCTGTGTAAAATAAACGTATAATTGTGTGCAGTTTCAACAGAACTGCATGTTATACAAATCAAAGGATAGTAGACACTATAATCATTTTCGTTAATAATGAGAGTAGTACTGTTTTTGCTCTCACTAGAGAGAAACTGGTGAAATTGCAGATAAAAAAGCCAAAGCTTTGAGTAAATTTAAGTGTTACTGGGGGAAATATTTCTGTTTCTTTCTCCTTAATTCAGATATAAATTTTAGTCTGTTATGCGAACAAATTCAAGATAGACTTACAGATGGATTCTTAATTTTTTACTAGTAAAATTTCTACACTGGTTATCGTCAGGCACGACGATATGCGGAAACGTTGTCTACACAGGTTATTGTCAGGCACGACGATATACGAAAACGTTGTGTACGAGCAGTTGCCATTGGTCCATAATGGTCACTGCTGCAGCACAAACTCTATGTTGGGTTAGCGAAGATGATATTAACATGAAACTTTCATATTGAAACTTTAATTTCCAAGTCCCCAAAAAGGCATATGACCCTGTCGATAAATATAATTTAATCATTAAGCTTGACCATTATGGGGTACGGAGTAAGGCAAATGGTCTACTGAAAAGTTATTTATAGCATCGTAAGCAATTTGTGGTTATTGATGACACGCAATCAAGTACTAAAAATATTGACATTAGGGTGCCCCAGGGGTCTGTCCTGGGGCCACTATTATTTCATATTTTTAGTAATGATATCGTTTTTATTCCAGTTGCTGACGTTATCTTATTTGCAGACGATAGTGTTTTTATGTTAATTATCGCTCATTAGACGGTGCGATAATAAAAGTACAAACTTTACTTCGAAATCTTGCATTATGGCTTAACGCCAATAGGTTTACACCAAATGTTGCGAAAAAAAACTCGTGTTGTTTTGTCTGTACAAATGTGTGAATCTCCCGAAGTCCTATTTCATAATACAGCAATAGAGAGGGTGCAGTCGATTAGATATTTGGCATTCATAATAGAAAACGAGCTCAGATTCTCAAACCATACAGCCGAATTGCGTGTCAAACTCAGCCAGGCAAAAGGAGCCATTTATTCTGTTTCTAAGTCATAGCCAAAACTAGTACACTAGAGCCTCCTACTGAGCGCGACCGTGTTCCGGAAGCAAGAGNATAATAGACAACGAGCTCAGATTCTCAAACCATACAGCCGAATTGCGTGTCAAACTCAGCCAGGCAAAAGGAGCCATTTATTCTGTTTCTAAGTCATAGCCAAAACTAGTACACTAGAGCCTCCTACTGAGCAGGAGCGCAGTGCATGTCGTGCGCTCATTGGGAATATCGGGTACCATCCCGGTTGCTATGGCAACATTAAACTTGAAGAAAAATTTTTTTGAAGAGTAATTGATGTATAGTCGTATACTAGTGGCCCGAGCCATCATTATAAATGACGGCAGAAAATTAGCACTTCATGAAAAACCCCCGCTGTCTCCTGTGCTTGTTACTGTCTTGGTGAGGAAAGCTTTCGTCTAGCAGACTGCAAAGGCAGAAGGGCAAGCGGAGCTCACGGCATATCATCTGTAGAGACTCACAGTTTGTGAGCTGAATGAGGCAGTCGATATACAGGTGCTGGTTCAAAAGCATAGCTTCAAGTTAGAATAGGCAGCCCCTAATTAGAAGAAGACTGTATCTATTCTACCACTGGAAAGAATGCTTCACTCTTCTTCAAAACTTAAAATTGGGATTGCAAAACGCTTGAAATTGAATAGCGAAGCATTGTAATGAGCCAGCACTCAGCAGCATATCGGGACTGCCTGATGAATTTTCTCCCAATTCCTTAACAGCATGACGGAGAGATGGACCATTTAAAGGAGCGAGCAAGATCGGAGCGACCAACAACTGTGTATTATTATATAGTGGAAAAAATGAATTGAGTTTATAACACAAAGGGACTCGCTAATCAAAAGAAACGCCTTCCTATTTTATTTTTTTACATTCTATGAGGAAGTTAGCAAAACCGGAAAACTATTCGTATTTAATAAGAGACAAGCAGCCATCTCATGAAAAATGTATCATATGCATATTCTGAATATGACTGCATTTTATGAGCCAATACTTTCCTAATATTAACAGTTTCTTATTAATAAATACTTATTAATATAGTCATCCATCGTGAATGAATTCGTGTCCTGGTGTCCTGTGTGTAGCTGTCAACAAGATTTGTAGGATTTCGTTCAAATAGTTCATCTGCGTTATTATTCTGTACTATCAGCAGAAGGTCAGAATTAGTCGGATCTCGATCGTCACTTTGTACCAATTCCGTTATCGCAGTAGCTAGAAAAAAATTTCATCCAAACCTGCAGAATGCGCAAGTTCTGTAGAGTTTCTTCAAGGGTTTCCCGCAATGACGTTGCACTTCTCCCTGGGAATGTGCACATTCCGGCCATAATTAGAAAACCAGGCATTATTTGTTGACTGCTTTATTTCGTTCCAAGATTGCTCTATATTTTTAAAAATATCTTATTCTATAACATTCCCAAAATGAAGTCAGCATGGGAGTAGCGATATTTGATAACTTAAATGGCACATGGGCTAATAACAATAAAAATTGTATGAATTAACTTTCATCCAGAAACTCGGTCATTCATACAGCAGCAGGCTCGCATATAGTGCTAGTATACTTCGAGTAATGCAACATTATATAATCTTAGAGGCTTCTTAGATATAATTTGAAAACTCTCTTCATATTGAGTTATGATCACAAATAACAGTTTTTTTCGGAAATAGAGTTAGTACGGCAATTGGGTAATTCCCTAGAAATAGAAATCCACGATGTTGAAATAACCTTCATACAACCGGCAATCACTGAATGCCGCCTAGCTGTTCGGTTGTCCCAGCAAGTCTAGGTTCCAACGATGTAAAATTACAGAATTCAAGTATGTTTAATGAGTTAATAGACATCTTCAAGATATTAGTTTTATCGACCCAATAAAACTAAGATCATGAAGATGTCTATTAATTCATTAAACAACGATGGTCCAACACGTCCAATCTTCCAGGAAATGAAAATTCAAGTATATATTATATTTTTAATGTGTGCTCACCCTCTCGTTGCTAAGTGTCACTAGAACAATTTGATTAACAAAAGCCTAAGCCCTAAAGCTAGCACATTTCTATTTTTATGCTCCTATAACCGAGTTTGCTCCAATGAAAATTTACAGCTACGCAAACTTTCATGTGGGGACCAAATTATAAAATTATGTTGTAAGGTAAATGAATATAGGCCCTGAAAATTCAAGCGAAGTGCGAAATTACAACTGCACAAATCTGGATTTACAAGGGCACAAAAGAGCCACAACTGCATGCTAGAACAAACCCTGAATTAAATCTCTAATAAAAACTACCCATAAAATTTATTTATAATTTATTTACTATTTAATCTACTACTGTTCAATGAAACTGCAAATATTAGTCAATTGACTTATCATTTACAACATGTGCTTGTCGATACTTTATGAATTTATGTTACGGTATCATTAATGTCGTGTGCTGTATCTGTGGTTCATTTTAGTTGTTCATCAATCACATTTTTCTTTGAGATCTATCAAAGAAAACGAACTTCGCGCTCAGTGTGAGACTGCTCAGTAGAAACACGGGGCGCTCAGTACGTATCGCGATCAGTACGAACGCGCCCAGAAGGAGGTTCAAGTGTATTATTAAGTTATACTTTTTGTTAGCCTACTCTCGATTGGTTTACGGTATTGTGATATGGGGTACCGCGAACAAAGCAATTAAACGTATAGCGACGACAATAAATGAAACCCTTAGGATAATTTTGCATGTTAGGCGAGATGATATTAATATTCCTCTTGTATCAACAAGTGAAATGAACCGTAACCTGAACCTATTGAAATTTAAAGATATTTACAAGTTCTTTACTACAATTCTTACGTAAGTCAATGTCGGAAAGGACTGTTTATTCCAAACTCACTTCAGCTCATTACTCTCAGATAGTCAACATAATATGTGAAAATTATAGATTCCATTTTCCACCTGTGAGACTAGACGTTCAGAAACGGTCAACAGTATTTCAGTGCGTTCAGGCATTCAATGGCCTCCCAAATGACCTTACTCTGCCCATGTCAGATTGAATTTTTAAACATGCATTTAGAAATTATTGCATAGGATAGTATAATGACTAGTTGAGACTTGTGCCTTATAAGCTCTAAAAGCTTTAAATTAGATTGATCCTGTTGAATCTGTGATTCTTCAAACAATGCTTTCTGTATTTTATTTGCTCTACATTGTATATTTTATCTGAATATGTGAGACCAATAAAGACAATAAAGCAATAATGCGCAGATGGCATCTGGCGACTTTTCCCTCGACTGTGGAAGTCTCAACCTCGAGTCCTGACTCTGCCTGTATTTATTCGACACAAATTCCAGGGTAGGCGGACAGCATCATGGGGTTGTCAATGAACAAAGCTGTTGACATAGACCGCAACAGTACTTGACTCTTAGATCTGATGCTGACGGCTCAAAGCCGGCGACAGAAAAATGGGATTTTGTCAAGAGCTATTCTTTTCCCCCCCCCGGAGAAGGTATCTTGGATACGTCGGGGACGCACTTGGGCGCTTGCCTGCAAGACCGTGCCTGGACATGTTCATTATAGCTCTTGAGAAAATCTCATTTTTCCCATTTTCGCCGCCAGCGTCAGAGGCCACTTTTGGACCTAAGAGTCAAGTACTGTTGCAGTCTATACAGTTCACATACTTTGGCTGCATAAATGTGTATGCCTTCGGATAAGGGATTTTGCCCTTCATTGCATGATCTATCACTGAAAAGTATGCATGCCATAAACGACAAGTAACAACTGTTGTGCATCCTACGGGAGTATTCAGCTGAAACCATGCACTAAAGGTTAATTTTACCTTCCCATAGGAAATACACTGTTAGAATAGGAGTGTATCATAAATGATACGCCACCCAGTGAAGAGTTAAGAAACATCAAGGCTATGGGCGATTACTCGTAATATCATTTGCAAGTTATAAAGATAGGCTAATACAACGCACAGACTGACAGCAAGAACTCTACCAAGTATTCGCAGATGACTGGAACATCTCAGTCTATCATTAACTGAAGATTACGTGCAAGCTTTATGTAAATATATGCAGGACATTACTATAGGTATTGTAGCGTACTTACGGATGACATCGATGCAGTACTGGTTGTAGTTATGGTACTGGTTGTCATGGGCGGTGTAGAGCCGGCCGTCTCCCAGCAGCCGAGCCTGCCGGTGGTCCGGTAGCAGGCCGGTGCTGCAGTTGCTAAGTCTATTTGGCCATCCATGTACGACCATCACCGGCTTGTTGGGGAAGCTGGCCGACCGTCCTTATAGGCAAACTTTAACTTAAATTCTGGGTCTGCTTCTTCAGGGTCGACACACCCAAAATTTGGGAAAACGAGCGAAAATGTTTTTCCCTCCGGACAGCATTTGCGCGCGCAGGTGTGGTTCCGGCACATCTGCTCCTCTGCTTCAAAGTCGTGGTTAAAAACTTCTTCTTCGTAGTAATCATCATAGTAATATTCGTCTGTGGTGCTTTCTCCGCCTGTTGAAGGTTCTGCAGTTTCCTTACCTACTGAGGGCAGTGTAGTCCAACCTGCCGTAATGTGAATCTGTCCAATGGTACTGAGGGGTGAGCCGGCAGTGTCAGCCACAGACTCAGTATGACCCGTGACTTGTGAAGCGATGGCAGTCACAACAAACAAAAACAAAGCAAAGTTCGGTTTAACATGCACTTGGAAAAATTTGAAACTCATGTTGGGCTGCTTTCACTCGTTGATTTGATTCACATTAGGTTTTAATTAATTCATTACATTTGCAATTGCTACATATTTATTTCCATTAATTTCTGAGAACGTGATATAATATGAATGAGCAAGGTTTAAATAACAATCAAATAACTGCTATGTACATCCCACGTACTTCAATTCGGATCTTAGCAGATCTAATTTGCAAATACCTTTACAACGAGTACACAAGTTTTTCTCATTTTTTCAAGACCGTTATAAACAAATTAAATTTACTTCAGTGTGCGGTGGCATTTAACACGCCTCAGACAATCATACATACTCTTCGCAATCAACTGAAATCTCGTTATTCGCGAGATATAAATAATCTCACAGTTGTACCACACAGACAGGGGTGGTGTGTTATATAGTTGACCAGCGAATCGCGGGTAAAACTGTAGTAGCATTCGCTCCTTCCCTGAATGCCTGCGCAATTGCATGAATTTGGGTGTTTTTTAACGTCGCCATTTCGTTAATTTATTATCTTGTGGCGATCTCTTAAGAAGCACGCGCATCGCCAAAGAAATGAGTGCTCCAAACAAAACTCGGGTCCTACTGTCTCTGGTGATATGGTGTGACGTGCCTTTGCTTCATATGTAAATTATGGCACCAGTTAGTTTGTACGACACTATGGTTCTTTGACAAAGTCTACTGAAATTATAATTAGGTCTGCCATGTAACATAATGAATTGGAATCAACATTTATTAGGTAAAACTTTTCTTTTAACAATTGCGAGGTAATCTGGGCAAATAATTCAAGTATATAAGAAGTGGGCCATAAGGTAGAAACACTTCACAAATATACACTTGAGATTACAGGCTAAAATTCATCAACACAATATACGGACACTTTATGGAGTCTGTCGTACACGCACAGAATATACGACGTACAGGGGCAGAATAATTAAGTTGCTTGAATCAGGTTCTCGCCAAACTTTGTAAACAGGATATTGAAGATAGACAACCTCTGTTAAACAGTTGACGTAGCTTCCTGTGTTGCTGACATCACTAAAGCTGCATCCGTTTCCTACTGAAAAGCAATATGGGCTAAATATATGTAGAGAGGGCATATATTCCTAGAATGATAAATTCACATAAGGGCTGTATTCAAATTGAAGATGTTATAGGGTATGTTCAATTGGGCGCTACACTGTAAAAAATTTTTACGTGAAATGACAGAAAGTGTCCGGCAGTCCATTCGGCGGACACTTTTCTACTTTCTGTTTTATCGCACCAGGAAGTATTTAGAAGTTCCTGTGCTGGATTCGAACCCACGCCTTTGAGACTTGAAGTTTGAAGATAGCGCCATAGCCAACCGAGCAATCAAAGCTCCGCCTTCTCAGGGGTCAAAAGAGGGTAATGTGTATCCAGCACACCATTTTTTCGCAAAGTGCACACTTGTTTTTATTAGTGAATAATTCGTTGACACCTCTGTCTATACGATATTCATATATATATTAGGAGCAAGTATGTATGATTTGTGTTTGTTTTACTCTATGAGTATTCGAGTTTTGTGAGTGAATATTTTCGGAAAAACTTGTTTTACGCTTTTGTTTACTAAACCAGAACGTTTACATTTTTATAAGGAGAGTTTTACAACATATGCTAGTTATCAACGACATTTTTAAAAATATGTAGGATATATACGCACATATCTGAGAGGTGCCCAAGTAATGTATTTTCCAGTTGATTGTGAAGGAAATCCTTCTAGTGAGTTGAAATTGTTATTGGATCAGCTCTACCAAGCCTATTATACGGCCTTCCGCTAGGGCGTGCAGTATTCAGGCCTGTTTCTGCAAGATGGGTTACCAAAGATGTTAAGCAGCTCATTAAAAAGAAGCACAAAATATTCAGCATGTACCGTAGAAATTTAATAGTTAAACGATCTTATACTGTATTTCGTAATGTGCTCAACGCTCTGATCAGGTTATCAAAGAGAGTCCATTATATGAATCAAATAAATATTACAGCGAACAATTCAAGAAACTCCTGGAAAATTATAAATGAGTTACTTTCCCGCGACACTCATCACTCAGTATGTGTAATACAGACAGATAGAGGGTTGTTGGGTGTTGTCGAACTGGCTGATCATTTTCATGATTATTTTTGTTCTGTAGCAACAAATCTTGTATAATCACTACCTAGTAACCATGTGCAATATGAAGTTCTTAGTCAACGACTTGATTCCGAATGTAATTTTATTCCTGTGTCATGTGATGAAATTTTAGCCATAGTTAACTTAATGAGAACCAAGCGATATCACATGAATGAAATTCAACCGAGATATTTTTAATAAGTGTTACTCTCCAGAAATTTATCCAGATACTTTGAAGATTGCTAGAGTAATTCCAATGCATAAGGGAGGCAGTGCTGATGAAATTTCCAGTTTTAGACCAATATCAACTTTGCCGATTTTTAATAAAATTTATGAAAAATAAATTCACGGAAGAATTTCTCAATATTGTGAAGTTTATAATGTAATTAGTGATGTACGGTTTTAAGCAAAGAAAGAATACCACTCAAGCAGTCTTCAATTTTGTATCGTATGTTGTACCAGCTTTGGTAGAGAAAACGTATACAGTATGTTTGTTCTTAAATTTACAAAAAGCCTTCGATACTGTTGATAAAGAAATTTTAATGAGAAAGCTTGATCACATTGGTATTAGAGGCATAATGAACGATCTCCTAATGAGTTATCTGACAAACTGTAAACAGTCTGTTGTTATTGACGGTAAACAATCTAAAATAAATTATGTTGACATCGGAGTACCGCAAGGGTCTGTTCTGGGGCCCCTACTATTTAACATTTTTATCAATAATATAGCTAACATTCCCGGAGCAAGCGTAATTTTATTTGCGTACGATGCAGTATTTTATGCAAATGATCCGTCATTGGAAGGTGCTGTACTGAAACTTGAAAGTCTTATTCAACGATTTGTGTCCTGGCTTACTGCTAACAGGTTAACTTCAAACGTAAATAAAACCAAACTTATGCTTTTCAGTCCTTATAGGAAGTTAAATCTGCCAGATATTCTCTTCAAGGGAACCAAAGTGGAATGGGTACCGTATTTTAAATATCTTGGTGTAGTAATTGACAATGAATTGAAATTTTCAAAACATGTTAATAGTCTATGTGTTAAGCTAAGCAGAGCAAAGGACGCTATATGAAAACTTTTACCAAAGCGTGCATTATTAGACTTGTACTATTCCTTATTATATTCACAACTAACATACGGTATTGTCATATGGGGAAGAGCGGGAGATAACGTCGTAAAACAAATTTCCACCATTATGAATGACACCCTCAAGATAATGCTGCGTGTCAAGCGAGATGTGAATAATATACCAGTAATGTCAACGAATGCCATGTATAGCAAGCTTCATCTGCTGAAATTTAGAGATATTCATAAGTATTTTATCCTTCAGTTTTTGCGGAAAGCCATGTCTGAAGATTTTGATATATTTTAGACCCATTTCAGCTCGCTTCTTTCCATCAATCCGTATGATACCAGAAATGAACGATTCAATTTACCGCATGTAAGATTAGAGATTCAAAACCGATTAACACTATTTCAGTGCGTGCAAATTTACAACAGTGTTCCAAATGATCTTGCACAACCCATGTCCCCCTTCCATTTTCACACGCACTTTTAAAAATTATTGTTTAGGACAGTACAATGATTAGAAATTATTACGGACGACATAGCAAGTGCTTTGATTAGATATGTGCCGTATAAGCTCAAAAAGCTTTCAGTGGGTTTGTTCTTTGATTCTCTGTGAAATTTATCAATGTAGTAGGCATTTTTTTTTTACAGATTGTATGAAGTGAATTGAGAACAATAAAGGTATAAAGGTATAATAACACATTAATACCGCCGCCAAAGATGTTATGTTTATGTAGTGTTCGTCTGTTTGTTTATTTGTCCATCTGTTTATCACCAAGATAACTCAAAAAGTTGTGAACGAATCTTTACGATATTTACAGGGACTGTTAGGCTTATTAACAGTAACAGATGATTAACTTTTGGTAAAAAACCGTTCATCTGTTTGTTTGTCTGCCTATTTACTCTTAGTGCCATAGCTCAAAAAGTTATGAACGGATCTTCACGAAAATTGCAGAAACTGTTAATTCTATTAAAAGGCACGAATGATTAGATTTTGGTGCTGATAAAACCAAAATCATAGTTTCAGAACCAATTTGAATTTTTCGTTACCGTTGCCTTTCTTGGCTGAGGTATGCGCTCTCAAAGCGCCCTCTAGTTGGTATTGTAAATATATTTTCTAACAATTAATTGCCCTGTAAGGTCAAGCAAATTGGATAAACACGCTGAAATAGAACTTATTGAGCTGAAAACTGACGGAGGCGAGGAAAACTTCCCGGTAACAAGCCTATCAACAGACACTTCCCAGTGATACTACAGAAACAATGCATGAATCTCCGTAATAACATAGAACGTAATATTACTTCTGTGAACAATGTGAAGTACAGGTTCTTCCAGCGAAACGACGGACACTTTAGGCGGCTTTTCAAAACGGAGAAAACTACAGACATTTTTCTTTTTCTAGTTTTTACCCGTTGAAACGCTGAATTTTTTATCACAGTGTAGAATTAAGCCTTCGAAGTGTGACTTGTAAGGAACGTCAGGCATACGTGCTGTTGTATTTAGTTTCAGGTATTGACCCTAAGCCGGCTGTCCCTGCATTCTACAACTTTCAAAAACTCAATCTTGTTACGTACAATGTAGCATTCAGCTGGCTCAACGTCATCGGCTTGCTTCTAACAAAAGTTTGATTTCAGGGCCCAATCGAACGTTCCTTCAACTCCCTAAGCTGCTAACCCAAGCATATCCGTCCAATAGCTGCCTAGTCTTTGCAGGTTATCCCTGCCATTTTGTAAAGATAAAAAAAAAAAAAAACTATTCACTTAATGCGTCAGAGGGAACTAAATGTTCATCGCTGCATCACCAGGGTACAAAAGGTTCTATACCGAGTGTTCCTAAATTCTTCCCACAAAATGAAACTATAGGTTCCTTACGATAAAATAACCATATTTTACTCTATCGATGCATATCCGAAAATGTCTCCTTGTAAAGGTACGTTAAGTTGAAGTTAAACTTGGCCCATAACTTGCGAATTTTGTAGGGTAAATGAGCAATCACTATCATACTATTTTTCTTTTAAGGAAAACAGAAGTTCATATGTTACATATTTACAAAAATTGTTCAAAATTCTTCCCATCAGCAGTAACGCATGCGCGTAGGCGCCGACGTAGTGACTGCCGAATGCGTTCAACGATGCCTGAATTACAGTCAGCCATGCCATAAAACAGGTGAATTTCTGCTAATTCACCATTTGGTAGTTGGTTCATGGGGGACTGAAATCAGGTACGGTGCAGATTAGAGTGATCAATGTCAACAAATGACCGGTGTGCATCTTTATCTTCGCTGTAAAGTGCAGTAGTCCGCCGATTAAGTGAATCGCGCTACTGAACTTCAAGTCAACGTACCTTTAAAAGTAGACATATTCGGATATGCATCGATGGAGTAAAATATACTTATTTTGTTTTATTTATTTATTGTAAGAAACTTACAGTGTAATTTTGTGGAAAGAATTTAGGAACACCCAGTTCCGTATGGTGCCTAACGGCCAATGCAGACCGAAAGCAAATGCAGCCCTGAGTGGCATTTCGCCGAAATGTGCTCGTTCAGACTCGGGGGGAAAAGTTTTCTGACGAGCGAATTCAGCAGGATGGGTCTTGGCATTTTTTTCGTCGCGTTCAGGCAATTCAGAGCAATTTGTAGGACAATTTTCCCCTGTAATTAGCTACTACTATACAGTATGAATACGCCTCCGTGTTTCTTAAAACTCTACTTTAAATGACCGCAATTGCAATGTCAACACTCTAAGACAGATTTATCTCCTTGTTACAACGATGTCAGTCAACAGAAAATGTCAATGTCGAAGCTGCGTTTACAAGCTACAAAACTGTGCCCAGCATTCAGTCACTGAGTACTATCTACAGAGAATAAGTCATTAGCCTGTAAATAAGCATTAGAGTATATTAAATATATATTTTTCATATATCTTTGATACAACTTGTTGAATTTTACCCTGAAATATTGCAACTACAGTCGCTGTCACCGCGGCGGGTGCATTACTTGCCGAGACAAAGTTGATGTTAGGGCAATTTTATCCCGTCGGCGTCTACTAAAATGTCGCTCGTCTGCTTATAGCTTAACAAATGCGGTCCATTTTCTGCTATTTTTAAACCTTATTTTAGCGTGGCTGGATTATTTGGCTGCAAGGGCTGCTAGGGCGTGGTCGATTTCGCTCCAAAATTTAGCTTTTGAGGCTCGAAGTTTTCGAAACTTGACACAGGTGCGCTGGCTTCAACCGCTGAGTTGAGTTCCATCCACCGACCTTCAATCCATTACCCTTGAGACTTTTAATAGCTCAATCTTACTCCGTAATATGAAGTTTTCAGCAGGCCCAACATAGCCTCCTTACTCCTAAGTCCTGCAACACGATTCAAAGTGACAGAGACAAAGCCAAAGTTTCAGTCTGAAGTTACGGAAAAGTCAAGGCTTGAAGGCTTGATTCCGCTGCCCAGTAGAAGATACCCTCTATCCTCTTATCTCATGAAAACAACGAAAGATAGCAGCAATATCCTGTATCGGACAGACGATGACGTAAAATATTCGTTGAAAGTTGACTTTTATACAGAAATAAACCACGAGATCACTGTCTCGGATTTGTTTGGTCAACACTTTCCGCGAGAACGTCTACTGTCTTCATCTAGGGACATAGTGTCGATAGTATAAGGCGCGTTCTATATATAAAGTCAAAGTCGATCTAAGCCAATCTCACTAGACTTGATTGGTCCGAGACTGCTGAGAGGAACGCTGGTTTCGTCACACTGAATCTTGTTGTAGGTGTTATAAGTAAAGCAGGGCTCACACTGCTGCCAACACGTGTTCGCAACAGTGTTGCCAACACCTGTTGGCTAGACAGTCGAAAACACCGTTGCTGTCGGCATCCGTGAAGAAGGTGTTGGGAACACTGTTGGCAACACGTGTTCTGAACACTGCCAGTCGGACTACACTCACACTGTCTGCTGGAAGGATGGTTGGGGTGTTCGAGAGAAAATTGCTTCAGATCAATTCGTAACTTTGCACCGGAAGAAGGTGCTTTATATTTTGATTGTCCAGCATCGTTGATTTGTTATTACTAGAGCCCGGACATTCAGGCACTTAAAAATTGGCATTTATGGCAATAACAGATAGGAGCTAAAGTCCTAAAAAATAGGCATTTATGGCCCTGAAACTAGGCATTTATAGGACCTTTAGAGGCATTTAAGGCAACTAAGGCACAATAAAATTCTAACTTACTATGGTCAAATATTCATTTTAAACTTAGGATTAAATGAAAAGTAATTAATCTTTGTATGTTTTAGTAAACGGAAAACAGCTGAAACTACCAACAAGCAATTGCATGCATTGCAATGTAGAAACATAAGAAGTGTATGTTAATTATTCATACAAATCATAAACGAAATATAAGTATCCTGTTAATACATAATATTATATTTATTAACACAATTCAATCAAATCAATCAAATCAAATCAAAATCATGTATTTCTCCCCGTAGGAAGGTATTCATACAATAGTTCTATTACAATACATGTTCAGTACACTAGTGTAGAACAATAAGCAAGGAGTCTTACTCGCTAG
>LQNS02277602.1:25603522-25620603 GCA_001587735.2 Parhyale hawaiensis | reverse complement strand
AAAAATGACGCAGACAAACAAACAAACAAACGGATGGGCATCTTTTCACCAAAAGTTAATCATCTGTTCCTCCTAACGTACCTAACAATCCCTGTTAATTTCATCCAAATCGGTTCATAACTTTTTGAGTTATCTTGGTGACAGACAGACAGACGGACAGATAAACAAACAAACAGGCAGAGAGACAACACGACGAAAACAAAACCTCCTTGGCGGAGGTAATTACTGTCTGAAGCTTTTACAACATACGTACCTAATATGAAGCACCCGTTTCGGGCGACATGAGTTCGAATTATGTGATCAGGAATGGAATTCTTTGGGAGGAACTGCAGTGTGCAGGTCACAGTGAATATGATGGCCACGCAGCCCCACACCACCGCGCTGTAGGTGAGGAACTTCCGACGGTCTTCAGATGTTTTGATCGGATTTGGTAGCCCGTAGAACCTGACGCCCTTGAGACTAAGCCTGCAAGCAAACGTGAGTTAGTTTTTCAATTGCAATACATAGAGGTCACTGCTATAGGAGCTAACGATAAATAGAGCCTGTTTACCATAATTTGTTCGGAAGACTTTGAAGAGTTTCAAGGTAAATGAGGGAAAACTGCCAGACACTCGGAGCAAATATTACGAACATTTAAGAAACGCTTCCAAGTAGACACCGTACGTGGTGGGGAAGGCGCAACACATCTCAACTAGTTTTAACGTGCGAGAGGCGAGGCTGTCCATTGATGCCTCGGTGTATGCGAACTTGCAATCGCAGGAAAGTAATTAGATTAAGAATACTGCGACTGCTTTACCTGCCATCCGCCAGAGGGTGTCGTGAAATATCGTTTTGTTTTTCTCTCTAGCCTCAAGGGGCAGATTAATGGTAGCAAAATCAGAGAGGCTTGTGCGCCCATACTATGCATAGAGTTGCGTATGCAGAATCGCTTAATAAATCTGCACTTCTCCGTGGAAGATTACTAGTATCTAAAAAATTGAATATTTGCCGGGAATGGATTAAGGATTACGCATGACTACTTGCACTAGTGACGTGAGGGTCCTGAAGATTAATGTGCGAAAGAAATGATTCTTTATTAGCTAAGTAACATGAATCAGAATGGGATACTGTCCGTTGCACAAATTCTGCTTCCGTGAAATATTGTTCCCTTTATGTCATAGTAGCAATAACGAATAACGAAAGTCACGCTCGGCAATGGATTTTAAAACACTGAGTGATCAATAAAAAGTATAGTTCACTGATGGAAAAAGCAAGCTGGTGAGATGTGGAAGAAATATATCGAAAGTAAGATTGTATATGATGTCAGTTTTCTCCTTAGCCTTCTTTTGGACGATTCACTGAGACAAGTCAGCAAAGTTGGTATAAATTACGTTAAAGAGCCCCGTGCTAACTTCGTATCACATATTTCTTGTTTGAGATCAAGATTCTATAGATATTAAAATCTAGCTTACTACACTCAACCTTCATGAGCATGAATTGCCGTTTTTTTTTTGTTTTGTGAATAAATGTTATATAAAATTACGACACGGTCAGAGTGATAGACACTTTATAGTATTACCATACCTGAAAATGACGTGGATATTTTCATGTCAAGAAGCAACTATAACGAAATCAAGTTTACCTGTAATATCGCCATGCGTCGAAACACATCACCGTGAGCCATAGGTATGTTGCTAGAAAGCCAGAGTGGACAATCATCCCTGGAAAGAACAGTAAGAGCTGGACCATGCAGGGGATTGTGACTCTTTGATTGCAATAAAGAGAGGAAAAATAAAACCTCAGAGGTTCGTGTTCCCGTGAATAGTAAACTGTAGGGTAAATACAGTACATTGCTTTTTTCCAGTTTGGCTCATGCGACTATAGGTTCACTTTGTATTTATAAATAGGATATCGTTTATTTGAGAGCTTATCACAAATTGATGATAGCTATAAGTTTTGAAAAAAATAAAAATGGTAACATTCTATATTTATTCATATCAGCGATGTGAACATATGCTGCACGTGCAGAATAATGTTTTTATAGTCGATATCCTCATCACAGAAACGTTCCCATAGCCATTGCTTACAAACCGTAGAGTCTTAGTCTCAGTATAAGTAAGTACGAGGTAGGCAAAGGCGGGAAGTTGAACTTTTGAACTTCCTAACCAGTAAAGGGAAATATATGAAGCGCTTAATTTACACTGTACAGAGGGCGAAGTTTTGGACTAAAACCCACATGATTTGGAGAATTTGTTTTTACCTTTGATATATGACGATCTTTTTATATATGTTGTGTCTAAGAACTATCATAGAACTATGTTTTATATGCATGCTCTCAACTTCGATGATTTCATCGTTCAGATTTGACCTAATTCACGCCTTTGAAACGCATTGTGAAAGTATAGCATATCTGTCAGATTATGAATCGTTGATTGCTAATAACGTTGATGAAGAATAAGTTAACACTTTTATAGAATCGATCCAAGGATGATGGGACTTACAAGATTAACGCACGCGGAGGGCCCAAGCTGCAGTGCACCCTGGGTAATGAGTTTGTGACATCATTAAATCGTAGTACATGAATAAGTATCTATTTTGCATTGTTTCTTCATAATTTCGTTGGGGCCTCCAGAGTGTCCTAAATGTCCTACAAGCACCGACGAATTTTTTTTATCTTTCTCAGGCCTAAAATTGTATTATTATTTCCGACAGTGTCAATTACTATTGTACGCCAATGATTGCTTTTGTGAAATGTACCTCAATTAATAAGCGTTCAGTAATCCATTCTGCGCGCAGAAGACTTCAACCTTATCAGTCGTCATAGTGCTGCAATCTGTAGTGCAAACCTTACTATCGCCTTCTTTCCACCTAAATACTTCAATTTCCTGAATTTACTACACCCTCCGCTCTACACAAATTTTGTTTGTACGCAGGCCAGCGCTATAGGGCTCAGTAGCGTCCAAATATGACGTCACGTCTATAGGCCAATACCGACTCTATTGTGCAGGATAGGAAGTTGACTATACTTTGGGCTTGAATAGAAACATAATGCATCCAAGGTGTGCCTTGCGGTATCTAACGCCGTTAATGAAAAATTCAGAATTATATGTCTGTGGTTATTATAGTTAACTGTAGAACAGAAATATGCAAGAATTTTCTAGATTATCTAATGCAACCACCGCTAAATCTGCTCACCTAATGCAATGCACGGGGTTGTGCTAATAACATCCCAGAGCAGTACGATCACCTTCGACAAGTTGGCCACAAGCATGGATGACGCGTAGCACAAGAAATAGACTCCGCCCATGGCCATGAGCTTTGGTATGGCAATGTGGAAGAAGATGATGGTCACTAGAGCCATGCAGCAGAGGATGAGGCTGATGGAGTGGCTGTAGTAACGGAAGATGCTTCGTGGAGTGTCCTGGTACTGCAGGTAGCACATAATGGGCCGTATGTTCCGAGTCCCATTTAGACTTGAAAATGAATTTAACAGGAGCTATTGAGTATACATTCGTATATATGGTATAATTATCAGTGAATGCAACGCATTGCCTAGTGCTTTAGTACTCGGTGGAAATGCGATGGGCATCAGATTGAAGCAACTAATATAATTTTGAGTCCAATATTCTCCACCTTAGTCAGGCATGTTCGACTAAGCGTTGAGGCCTTTGAGGCTTGAACGATTGGTCGAAACGTCAGACAAGTGCTAAGGCCTGGGCCATTCGAATACGGCTGCAGGGTTTAGAAGCGACTCGAGTGCGCTGAGTTGGTTGAAAACTGCATTTTACGGAGCGAGATCGAGTTTCTGGAACCCTCAGGGGTTCATACCTGAAACTGATTATGGGGCAAGAGTAAGACAACCCAAGCCTCGTAGGCCTAACTTTTGAGCCCACTAGAACGAGTCCTTGATTGGGTAAGATTAAAAAAGGGAGCTTGAAATGTTGGGCGAAAGTTGACGTAGTTTTTTAACCTTTGCTTATTTATAGGACACAATTATGCATTTTAGACTCATTGAGGTATGCCTTCGGTGTTTTAAGTCTTTAAAATATGAATGCGCATGTAGTTTGTTGTACAAGATAATGTCAATAATAATCGAGTGCACAGCATGTTGCCCCGGTTGAGACATTATCTTTGAAGAAAACTCTTGTTTGAATTGCAATTGCGAGCAAACTACCGTATTAAGGTAACTAAGTCTACTTTTACAATTATTAACTGTTATTTATGATCAGAAGTCGGCATCTCCGATTATGTTACGATGGCCCGATGGCAAAATCGATGGTGCGATCGCCATCGCCATCGTAAGAACGATGGCGATGGCAAGACCATGGCTCTCTCGGAATCAAAAATCGCCAATTTTCATCGGCGATGACCTACGATGAAATAACCGTCGGCGATGGCTATCGTAGGGCGTCACAATCGACTATGGACCATCGCATTAACACATTTTAAAAATGCAAGCATCTCGGACCACAAACATCGAATAAAAGCAGCATCTCTTATAACCTCGGCATGCGTGGGATTTTCAAACCAATAGTACTATTCTTAGCAGATAAAAGGTGCAAAATGCAAGGCCCAGGTTAGGTTATTAATTGACATTGTTAGATATGGGAAATGTAGTAGAATAAACTTTGTAACCCCCTCTTCGTTTTAATGTTGCTAAAAAAATTAATATTTCAAACTCATAAGCCTGTTTTTCTGTAGTTTTAGCCTTATTTCATTGGCATCGGAAGTACAACCGATGACGATGCCCATCGTAAGCCATCGCCGATGGCATGTTCAGTCATTTCATCTGACCATTTCTTCCTCATAACACCATCGCCGATGGAGAAAATGACCATCGCTGATTGTTTGATACGAGTTCCATCTAACCCTTGCTATCGCCGATGGATTTATGCAATGTTCCATCGTAACATCGTAGTTTATCCGATCGCCATCGTATAATCGGCGATGGGCATTGTGCCGGGCTCTGTTTATGATATTTTAATTATTATAATGGAGTTGAGAGGTCCCTGGAAGTGAAAAGAATATGCACTACTTATGGATCAACAAATTTTGATATTAGCAAATAAGTATTGAGAAAAGCATGCAGCGATTTCATTCATAAGGTAAGTGTATGCAAAATAACAAATATACATGCTTACGAATGACTTCCAGACTCTGCGGTTTTTCGATATCATGAGTGGTATAATGCGGGCCATCCACCAATAGGTTCGCATCTCTGTGGAGTGACTGCAGGGCATCGGAGCAGTTTATTATTTGTTTCGGGAATCGGTACCATTCTTTGGACGTATCCGACCGTAGTGCCGGCCGGCCGCCCTCAGAGGCAATGTGCGACTCAAATTTTGGGTCTTCTGTGTCTGGGTCGATGCAGCCCTCGGGAAACGAATAAATATTCCCTTTGGGACAACATTTACACCCACAGACGGAGCTTCTGCACAATTCTTCTTCGAATTCCAAATAGTAGTCAATTGTTGGGGTTTCTCCATTCTCTTCAGAGTCGCTCCCCAGCGAGGGTGGAGGTGTAGGCCACGCCGTCAACTTAGCATTGTTGGCTAATTTTAAAGTTACCACAGAATCAGGTAATTGAGTTACTGGAAATAATGAGTGAGGAGGTGGGGTTAAAGGTCGTGGATGAGTTGCTGCTCTAGTATCGACTACTGTCGCAAGTAAGAAAACTAATATTATAACTTTTGGGAAATCTTTCTCAATTACATTTGGCTTCATGCCAAACTGTTGTTCTAAGATTTCGCTGGTATGTCACAATCTAATACCAGTCTCCTAGATATATCTGAAATGGAAAATTACAGCGCTTGAGAGAACATTTGTGACAACTTTTTATTCTTTACATTATCAGCTTCCCTACTTGCATGGACAAAACATTTAATAACTTCCTTATTAGGAATCAGTTCATGAAAAGTTCTACATATTTATTGTTCTAGAAGAACGACTGCGTAGACAAAATCATAAAAAACTAGACCGCCTCGCGGCGTGAGACCATCACCCGCGCATGGACCAAGCTTCATCGCTGTCATTTTTGTTGGCCAGCTAATCATAGTTTTTTGGCATGGGTCACATCCAGAGTGGAAGCACCTTTCTACGTGGGTTCCCAGTTTCTATCATCATAATTATGTCCTTTGCTTCTCCCTCTGTTAGAACGCAGTTGTTGTGAAAGTAGGCGCTCATATTATGTTCACTATAATAGTAACTTAGGAAAATAGAACGCCTCGACGATCTGCAGCGGTGGAGGCAAATTGGCTGCCGTGGAGAAAATTCAACGCCGTCATTTCTTATAGCCAGCTGGGCCTAGTCTCTTGGCGTGGGTCCCATCAACTCCTTTTACCTGTTTTTGGGTGGACAGACAAATATATATATGTAAACAACTAGGACGCCTTGTGGCGTACGACCATCACCCGCGGTAGAGGCAAATTCAAAGCAGTCATTTTTGATGAACAAATTTAGGACAGCCCAAAGACGAGCTTTTCAATAATGACAGCAAAAAAAAAAAAAAAAAAAAAAAAAACAGCGCTTTGTGGCGTAAGACGATTTGAAGCAAATTCTCCCAGATGAGGAAAATTGAACGCCGTCATTTTTATCGCCCGCCAGGTCTAGTTTTTTGGCATGGGTCACATCTAGGTCGACCATCAAACTCCCTACAAAAATTATGAAGACTGCTCAACTCCTTCTACCTGTTTTTGGGTGGATAGACAAATTTAAAAATATACTTTAATCTTCAACGAAAACATTGCCATCTCTCTCACTTCGTTAGCGGATGATAAAGAATGTTTAACTCACCCACCTATTAAAAATCAGTCACCTAAGTTTTTTATACACCCGTAACTATAGTTTTAAAAAGCGCCCTGTTGACGGAGTCATTCACCCTTTAATGTCTGGGATTTCAAACGCTATCGTTTTCTTGTCTCACGCTGTGAACTGATCAGTGGTATGCCTTAATTTGAACGATAAAGTAGATCGAAGTCGCTACCGTAGGGAATTCACGTTATCGTGTCACGCTATCTGAAATCCTCCAATCTGGTGAATTGGTAACCAGACCCTCCATATCATTTACGACACCATTCATGGGACTTTTTCTTTTATACCACATTTGAAAAATCCATTGGAATCAAAGCTTTCCAATGTGCTTAACTTGCATTATTTTGTGCATTTACATGTTTTCATTTGAACACACATAAAAGTTATAATTACCCCACTACCGGAGTTACAAGTTTGCTATTGAACTATCGTTATGTACCCTAGTTTTGCCCTCGGCAAAAAAGGTATCGAAACGAGGCCGTCAAGATCGAGAGAATTCTTTATATAAATCATGTTTAATTGAAGGTACAGGGTATGAACCCTGTTTGGAACATATGCAGTGCATTCCGGATTTTTACTTTCACATGTGACGACACTCCGTGATTCACCAATTGCTGAGCCGTCGTGTAGTAATGAGAAGCGAAAAAGTCCTTCCAGCCAAATGCGTAGTTTAAATAATGGTACTAGAGTTGATGTTGGCGAACTTCATCTGGTTAATTTAGACGGAACTGAAATTTTCCTCATTTAAATCGAAAGTTAAAAAACTGTATCGTACAGCCCTTTCATGCCGAAATTTAAGATGCCTCTTTGTAAAAACAGCACTATTATTATATTCATAATTAAATTGCAATCGACTGGAGGCTTGGGAACGGAGAAACTCCATGAGGTTGACAAATGCCACGCAACCAGCCCAGCGAGCGAAAAAATAATAAAAATAGAGAAAGAGAAGATCCGAGATCACAGAATAGCTCTGTGTACAGATCTTTTCAAGCTGCCAATACCCGCACCAGCCAAGACAGAGTAACCAAGACCATTCGAAACATCCACACATGATAGGAAAAACGAACGAGAATACTGGCCCGTACAACATTGTAAAGGTTCCAAGGCCAACTCATGAAGAGCATAACTACGCCGAGTATACTTCACCTGAACAAATGGCTCCGGAAGAAAATCGGACAGCGGATGACTAGGGCAATTATGTATTTTATACAGAAAGCAGACCCCATCAACTCTGCGACGATGCGCCAGATCACAAAGCACAACACATTTCATCATGAACGCACATCGGCGAACCACTCTGCCCAGCAAACACAGATGAAAATCGGCAGCAGCACCCCAGACTACGGAGCAGTAGTCCCAAAGAGGGAGGACACAACAATTAAGGCAGCGACGTGTCAACTCTACCGAGCCAAAGACCCTCCAAGCACACGAGACACAATTTTCTGCGATGTTCGTGAGGCAACCGAACGAATGGGGGGCTCAAACGTCAACTTTGGATAAAAATTGACACCCAAGATTACCAAGTCATCAACCACAGGAAGTGACACAACATCCAGTATAAGTGCGGGGAAATAGTCTCTGCTAGGTATCCTAAGTATGCAAAAGTTGATCAATAAATTTTCTGTTTAATAGAAGTGACCGTTACACGCTCTAATTTCGTTACAGTTTGTCAGTGGTCTTGCCGTTCTCCTTTTTACAAACAAAGAATGAAGTGTCCTTTAATTACACGTACTATCTACAGATCTATCTGGCTTAAACTCTCTCCACCTTATTTCCAGATCTATTTCTTCTTAATTTGCACAATATAACAGTAAATAATTACCCGCGGTAGCAATTTCTCTGCACTCATGTATTCTTTACTGTAATGTTGTAGCTTTTAAATTTTTCTTCGCATGTCATTCCCTCTTCTCGTCATGCCGTGACTGGAGTATCTTGCACACTTCTGCATTTTCCTCCATGCACCGACAAGAGCATTGTGCACACACCTGCATATCCCGCCACGCCTCGTTCAGAGTATGTAGTACAGGCGGCACAGCAGCCACGGGATTGGCTAGCCTCTTTCACTTCCAGTAAAAAAAAATACATCTACCAATACCTCCGCGTCCTTTCAAAGGAAATCCTGCATGCACTCTCATTTCCCGACAAAGAAATCCTGCACACATTTGCGCGCATTCCTTTTCCCGACAAGAGTATCTATCTTGCAAGCACATTTACCCTTCTCAGTTCTTTTTTCTCAGTCTCCTGCACACTGTACTGCACCATCGCCTGCGTCTACACCGCAACTAAGGGCCCACCAGCTAGCCAAAAATTACCTGTTTAGCAATCTGCGATCCAAAGCACTACGACACAAAAGGTTATACTTAGTCAAGCAAGGACTGTTCTCCGGAGTTCCAAGGTTAAATCAATACGCCTTCCTGAAACGCTTGTATGAGGGGGCGTTGGACTAGGGGAGCAAAAATAGGCCTTCGAAGCTTAACTTGTCCTAAACTTCAAATAAGTGCGCTGGCTTCGACTCGTTAATGTGAGTGAATCTGGCGCATGTTCGATGGTTTGTGAGATTTCCAAAAACTGAATCTTGCTCCGTAAATGCAGTTCTTTGAGAAGCTCAAGGTAATCGGGTTGCTTCTAACACCTGCGACACGGTTCAAAGTGACGTAGCTGGAGTTCGTGTCTGCAAATCCAGAGAAATCAAGTCGACTGGGCTTGACGTGGATCGAATTTAACGACCCAATCGAAGGTGCCCTAATTATTGAAGGGTAATCCTTTCAGTAGGAATCAGAAGTATTTTTTAGTCCATTGCGAAAAAGTTTTTCTTTCAACAAAATGCCACGTCACATTCGAATTGTCAGCGGTACGAAATTTAGAAACTTACTTTACGCCGACCTAACGTAAGCGGCTACGTGCATTATGGGGATAACTCACTATACTAGCACTCTAGCTGGCCTTGGACTGCAGCATCACCTCTGCTCAGAGTGGGTTGCGTGGATAACACCACCTGGACCTCGTCTGAAAAATCATTAAGTAATCAAGTAAAGTAATTATGAAAATATTCAAGTATTGTTGTCATCCAAACGCTAACAGAGAAACTAGATGCCTTTTTTAACCCAAGATGCTCATTTTTTTTTCTTCAGTCGATATATGAGTCTCGTTTCACCATTAATGTGCATATTACTCGACATCTCACGGGTATAAATTATTCCTAAGCTTTTTAGTTGAGTTTTCAATAGCAGTGGAGGACGCTAGCTGTCGGCGGGTGGGCAAGGATCCCTGTGAAATGGTCGTGAACGAACCTAGGAACTCCGTGGTAAACACAAACTATACATAGTGCTATGATGGGCGAACGTCTTCAATTTTTTCAACGGATTTGAAATGTCAATCAGTAAGTACAGTATGTTGTTATTTTATGTGAAACGCGAATTGTTTGTGCAACTAGAGGAGCCAACCAAACGCAGTTGGTACTATGTCCTCGTTATACGTACATCGTTGCTGTAGGTAGTTATACCAACGTGTCTTCGGCTACGTCAGTTTTATCGTTAGCCCAATCCACCAATCGATTGCGCATTGATAATAGTGCTACTATTGACATAAACACAACGATAGTTATCGGAAATCACGGAGGGTCGAGTAGTGTGATGCAATTAATTGCGTCCAGTTTTTGCCACATAAAATTTTTATGTGCTTGGAGACTATAGTGAGCGTGTAAATCTACATTTTGATAGCCTAGGACGTCTTCCTTATTGCCATTGCTCAATCTAAACCTAACATTTCATAATGAATAATAATATCTCAGCAGTGATAACAAAGCCACTGCGTTTGGAATCAAATAATCATAATCGGATTACAATAAAGCGTTACAAAACCTTTAGTCTTTTTTTTTGAGATTAGTTACTTTTTCCCCACTTACATATAAGTAGGTTGGTCCTATCTTTCGTTACGAGTAATTTTTGATAATGACGTTGGACGGGATGTACATTCAGCGAGTCCCGGAGGCACAGGCGCCAAACTCGCAGCGCTCTAAAACTCAAAAGATATTCTACATTATCCTTATAAATATGAATCCTGAGTATCAAATATTACGGCTATTCTGTGTACGTGGACCGTTGTGCGTGCGCGTTGTGTTAAAGGCACGTGTGCTGTGCTCCATTGACACAAGTCGCTGTATAGTAGATTAGGTTAGGTTACGTAAGGTTAGGTGAGGTTAGGTTGGGTTAGGTAAGGTTAAGTAAGGTTAGGTTAGGTTAGGTAGTGCTTATTGTAGTGCTTCTGTTGGTGGTGACGCGGCAAAAAAGCTTACTTGAACGCGATGCACGTACACAGCACGGCGAGTTTGGCGCCAGTGCGTCTCTGAGTGTGTGCAGGATTACAACCGCTTATCTTTGCGTTAATTATTTCCTTCTTAACGGAATACTACAGAACTAAACTTCCACTGAAGGTTGAATTATATCATGTTTGGGTAAGAGATAGAATAGGTAAAAAGCTGTTGCTCACCTTCGTAACGTAATTTTATCTAAGCCTATTTTTTGCTATAATGAGTTCAGAATTGGCCAGGTGATTTGACGTGAATGATATCTCAATTNGAATTATATCATGTTTGGGTAAGAGATAGAATAGGTAAAAAGCTGTTGCTCACCTTCGTAACGTAATTTTATCTAAGCCTATTTTTTGCTATAATGAGTTCAGAATTGGCCAGGTGATTTGACGTGAATGATATCTCAATTAGAAATATTGTAAGCCTACGGTAGCAGCAGCATATGTCTGCGAGACTGGTGAACTAAAGCAGGCGGTATTGGATGACGAGCTAGCCGAGCCATCTCCCTGCCCCCCTCCCCCCCTTTGTTGCACTGAGTCAGCAAACTTGCTTGGTATGCTCATTGCACAGCTACATTTGGGGCATTTACCTTGCCCAGAAATGGGTTGGTAGGGGAAGGGTGCAGGTCTTCGGCCTTTCAGCTATTGCGCCAGAGTTCTTGACAATCCGTGGTCGACTTCACCTGTATTTAAACAAACTCCTCTGGAGCCAATTGGCCTATATTTGCAGCACGAACCAGGGCTTGTAGGTTTCCCAGTGGAAGTTGCAGTCAAGCTGACTTTGCTTTCATCTTTACCTCGGTGATCTTGAACGTAATCAAAATTCAGCGTCGTGCACTAATCAGCCGTAAGCTAATCGTTGATCATAAAAATGTTTATATTAATAACTGCCATATAACAATAAATAAATAGAAATCACAACGTGTTAGTGAAGAACTTGCTACACTTTTCAATATAATCATTTTGAAATTATTGCAAATAAAATGCATTTACATAGCAATGATATTAACACAATTGTATCTTAAAACGTTTTCAATTCATCCGTTTCAGTCATGATAGAGCTTTGGAACGTTCATAAGTAATTATTTTCCGCCTTACGACCAAAACCCTATCCAAAGAGGCTAATCGGAAGGTCAGAATTGATGTTCCACACAAGCTGAGGTAAATAAGAAGCAAGGAAATCGAGCATGGCTCTAACGAACTAAAACTGGTAGTATTGTAGGTGCGTGGCTTAGTCGTTCCAATATCCAATATTAATAAAGAAACTACGGTACGAGATTTCTCTTCTAATAACTTTAATTAACCCTTTAATCCTGCGCACAGAGAAATATTTATAACTATATAAGCTTATATTGGCCATCAAAGAAGCCAATATAAACAAAAGTTCGATCGGATTTTTTCTCTTAAAAATCTGAGCTATACTTTGAGGGAACACGGGTTCGTGGGGTCAGAAGTTAATCAGGGTTGTCTACTAACTCTAAAATAGAGATATTATTGGCAGTGTTGTTCCAACGACATCTGCAAATTTAGTTTAGACTGTATGTTTGAGTTAAAATTTTTAAGCACAATGAAACTGTTTTCCTCCGACGACCAAAAAATGAGACCGCATGGATAATTATGTTTGTTTAGCTGGGGACATGAAAGAGGAAGAGGAAGAAAAAGAGAAAAATGAACTCAAAAAGGAGCAAAAAAGGATGAAAATGGAAACGGTAACGAAGAAAAAGCAGTCCATTTATTTCTCACATTAGGAAAGATATTCAATTCTTAATTCTATATAATTTACACTTAATCTACTGTCAGTTATTATTCAGCTCGGTAATGTTATTTCAATAAAAACTTACTCTATTTAACTCTAGAAATAAGATTTCCATGCTCACGCAATTCAGGGAGCACCGATGCATTCATCCCAAGAATACTTGCAATGAATGTGTTGCTCCTCCTCTGCCATGTCAATTGAATTTAAAGGAGTTTACCTGCATAATTAATTGCACCATCACTTTTTATCAAGTGTCCTGCATCCCGTTTCCGCAATGTTATTGGATTTTAGCCGTGTTCAAAACTGATAAAGGCAGAATTCACCAAGCCATCTTTTGGATTCCAAGTTCTTTATTGATATATCCTTACTATTTCCTAAGCCAAAGCAGCATCGTTGTTTAAGTTAACTCTAGGTCATCAAAGCACCCGTCAACATTTTCTTGCATCATTATTATTCGTAGGTTTTATCTTTAAACTAGTTTGCTCATAATACAAGAAGACCGAATCACACCATCATCGTAAATCTCCTGTTTAAAGAATTGTTATACTCTCATTTGCTTCATTTAGTCACACTGGGCACTTTTTTCTTACAAAGACATTCTTTCATCGCGAGACCAACGCACGCGGGAAGTCTTGGTCGGCGGCCCTCCTTATTCGAAACAGAAATCTATTTCTCACCTGCTATTGAGTCGCCAGTGTTTGTGCCTCTGGGTTTTTCTGCCGTGCAGGTATAAAAGTTTTACAAAGCTAAATGATGGCAATTCTATCTCATCTCTGTCCCTACTGACTTCTATGCCCTTTTTTGCCAGTGCCTGTGCTCGTACGTATGGGTATTTCGTCTTTGGAACTTTATAATGCTGTTCATTCGGTAATATGGAGCTGGCCTTCCAGGGCTCGTAACCATTGGTTGTTTCAGTATAAGTCCCTCGAGGACCAGCCGCGAGAAGTCATTAACCGCTCCCGTTACTCAAACACTTGTTATTCACCTAGTGATTCTACATGTCGATCGGTATTAAGAAGTGGTAGGCAGTTCGTCAGCACCGACGGTAGGTCCGTCACTGGCAGACTCCCATTTCGCTGGCGTATTGGCGATGACGGGAAGTTTGAAATACTGACGGGATACGCGCTGATCGAAGTGACTTTCTTGGCCTTCACCCGCACTCACCAAAGACGACCTTCGATAATCATTGTTTTACTGCATGACATTCCGCGTTAGCCCCGTCCACGCTGCAGAACTACCTGGAAGTAATCACCCAAGCATGCGGACCTGGGGCAGAGAGCCAGTATCCAAGAGTTCCAACGCCAGAGAGAAGCCGTCTTCCCAAAGAGGACAGGGAAGCGTGGGTAGACTTGTCGATCATGTTTAGTAGAACACCTCCTCTTAGCTCCGCTGCCGTGGAGAGGATGTTCCCCACATTGGGCGACAGTCTCGGGCCGTAGAGGGCCACCTTGGTACGCGCCAACTTCCAGAAACTGGCATTCCTCAAGAGAAACGTCCTTCTCTTCGTGCACTCCAGCTTTAAGGGCAGTTTAGGGAGAAGAAGCAGAAGGAGGAGCAATAAATATTATAAACATTTATATTTTTTGTGAAAAAAGTTACAATTGCTTCTAAACGAAAAATAATTGTATGCAGTTACCTTTATAAACACTTTCTGTCTTGACCGACAATCCTTAAGTAGCGGTGACGAACTGTAACTTAGCGATGACGGAGGCGCGGTCAAAATAACGATGGCGGATTGACGACTGGCGGATTTGGCAGGCTTGAAATAATGGCCAATTAATGATGACGGACTGGCCGCCGGAAAATGACGAATGACGGACAGGCGTTGCGGGCTCACCATTGATATTAACAGTGCTCGAGCGACCAAAGAAAAAAAAGTCAGAGGCGTTCATATTCCAACTTTTAGAACTGTTATATCTAATGCGTTACAAATGCACTCACATAGGGTAGTCTCACGGCATTGTCATTCCAACCGTACGACTGGGCATAGAATTGATGCGTCCGAGAAATGTGTCTCGGGGCTTTGGTAGAACACGCTTCCCTAGCCTATAGATATCAATCAGAATACGGATTAATCCTGGTAAACATTCTAAGATTGAGCTACTAGTATGGCCTCTTTGCTAAATGTTATAGGCTATAAGTACACCTGGAGCAAACCCAGCACCCTTGATCCCGTTGGAAAACGCATGAGTGTGCCAAGTATATTAGTTTTGTCATTACTAGTAAGTCATTGGGCCCTATATTAGCTCTGGGAGTGATACTTAAGCTAACAGGCAAAATTAATAGCGGCTTAAGGAAATAGATATTGTGAAATTACTAAACAGATAATATTTCGAGGTACAGTCTACGAGGCTGTCAAGAAAGGTTTTTTCTATTGATGTATTGGTCAAGGGAAGCGTAATCAATTCTCTTGCAACTCCAGAGGTCGGATGGGAATCGTATATATCCAGACGAAGTAGCATAAGACCTCCAGTATTAGGTCCCGCTGCTATCATTCTCTGGAAGTAAAGATGGATGCCTTCCTCGTAATGTCAAACTTCTCAAATGTGACAATCGAGTTTTGGTCGAGCTGCATTAACTGCTTCTCTAATGTCAGGTACCGATCAATCATTTCATGTAGCAAGCCTTGCACGAGTCTTGTTCGCTCTTCGAAACAAGTGTCTGAACCTGAACCTGGAGTTGATCCCTTCTTTGAACTGGGAGACACGGCCTTGCCGCCGTACTCACCAGATCTCAGTCCCTGCAGCTTGTACCATTTTCCAAGGATCAGCGTGAAGGAAGTCAACAATGGTTGCAAGGCGAGTACGTTTGCCCTGACACGAAGTTTATTGTTCAAGCTGGTTTCGATTCGATCGCCTTCCATGTTCGCTGGTGACGAAACTGTCTCCAAGTTGTGGGAAAGGTGTTATATATTGACAAAGAAAAATCATATCTTGAATTTGTGGATGATGCCAGTTAGGTATTCATGCTTGCAATTACAAATCAGAACTGAAAACTTTTGTTACAAGCATGACGTATACAACAAACATATACGTTATCTTAATTCAACTTCATTTACTTCATGTTCATTATACATAAGCATGGTAAAGATTCACTGAGGAACTGATAGGTTAGGTGCACAGTTTCTAGATATTAAAGCTCTTGAGCAATGGAAAAGCTTCCTCGCAGCTGGTTTCCTGGAAAGTTCAAACCACAAGGTACGTTTGCTCGCTTATCTCCAAACTACTCTAAAGATTTCACGTACATGTATGGTCTCAAAACACGAAGTACACAATTCGAATTGCGATTTTTCGAACTTGGACCAAACGTAAAGAGACTCAACACGTAAACCATATGGCAGACAGCTCATGCTTGCCTACACACCGTCGGCTCGGGCATTCTCTCAGTTATATTAAAAACTGTCGGAAGCCTAAATTGGTCACCTATGTCCACTGAACATTCACAGCCCGTAGCACACAAAACCATCGTGCTAAATTCATGGAATACAATAAAGCAACATTAGCAGTAACATCGTTGAGCTTGTACAGTGTGATATAGCCCTCTGAGTAGAAGTATATCAAAACAAAGTGCCTAAGTATGACAAAGCACACGTATTAGTACGTCAGAGACACGAGATCTCGCCACTTATGTGCTAGAACTCAATCGACCAATGTATTGCTGAAGTAGATTTTGTGCATGGGAAACCATGACAGTTTTGCACTGCACTTCCACAACAATAGATACGCGCTAGCTAATTTCCCAGCTTACTCTTGCAACTAGAAGAAATAGAGCTGAATGATCTACGGCCGCAAGATCAGATCTAGAAATTAGCAGGTTCATCCAGAGTTTACTAAAATAACATAGGTAACATGACAAGACCTAGCTAAATCGGAGTCTTTAAGAGTATAAAGAACATGTTATAGCATAATGTCTGCAGAACACACATATGTATATATATATATATATACCTATATAATTACTTAGTATGTATATACAGTAAAACAATGGTAAAAGATGTGAGCAAAGATTTACGACTATTTTGTCAGGGAGAAAAGCTTAACTAGTAAGTACATATGAACCGAAAATAGGATTTTTAGCGCGGGCGAGCCTAGTCTCTGGAGATGCATGCAAGCGTTATATATATAATTACAGGTGCGAAATCCCAGCAAAAGGGGAAAGGTGTCTGGGGTCTCCTCCAGAAACAAATATAAAATCTACAGTTAGCAGATGTATCTTCCCAGCATCTGAG
>LQNS02277602.1:25575630-25590407 GCA_001587735.2 Parhyale hawaiensis | reverse complement strand
ACCAGAGCCTCCAACCTGGGCTAATTTCCGCCTATCTATTTCGTTAAGAGCGTGACACCAAACATATAAATATATATATTTATATATATATTTATTTATAAACACACGAAGGCTATTCTTAGTATAGATAAAAACACGACGTGAATTATTATACAGTACTGATTTGACGATGTAGCTTTCTCTTCAAGTATTTCACGGGCACTGGGCAGTAGACAACTATTTCATCTAGCCCACTGTCTCCCTGAGAGTGCATATTTCGCTTCAGAGGCCGGAATTTGAGCACTTCAGTGAAGCAGAGAGTTACGTATGGACGACGGTATTATGGATACGGAGCACTAACATTGTATATAAGCTGACTGGAGGGGCATTCAAGTGTATTGCAATTGTTTAAACAAAGACATGGAGAGATGTAGCGCTTATGGGGCACAGTGACAAGAAAAATTTGAAGCAATTGGGTTACAGAAGGAAATAAGAGTTGCTAATAAGCGTAAACGGGAAAATGTGGAACCGGCAAGTCAAAGAAGAGAGCAAACATATAAATTACTTATTTGTTGGAATAGAGGACATCCAGGTTCCATACTTGTTAAGGTTTTTTTCAAAACTTCCACTGGATTTTTATTATTTAATTGGCCGAGCTTTCGACTATCTCAACGATAGTCGTTTTCATGAATTTTTTTACGCACGGGTCCACTAGCTAGTGATTAACTAAATCATGATGAGACTCGGCAGAAGGAAAGTGCTAGTAGTTTATATTCAGGAGGGAGAGCAATTGATCTATTATAGGAATTTCGATAAGATAACGTGAAGCATGATTCTAGAAATCTGCGTTGTTAGGCGCTATCATTTTTGGCAGGAATAGACCTTTCGTCAAAGTTGATATTGTGTCCTGTTTCCAGAACATGTGGAAAAATCAATGAATTAGGCTGTGGATTTTGTACATTCTTTTATGTTCTTTTACGCGACAAATTGTATTTCTGCCAGTCTCATAAATGTATGATTAATTGCAATCCGTACAATTAATTTTGTTTACCACATTACTGCGCTCGAGCTCTTTTCGTTTATCTTTCAGTGAACATAATCGCTACTTGAAGGTGTTGGGCGAGTTTCACGTTGCATGGTTAAAGTAATCTATTGATTCGTTCAGAGGAGCCTTTGATGTACGGGGCACTGGTATAGCGGGTGTTTGTAGGTTGAGTTGGTCTTTGTCTTGCCGGTCTATCTTGTTGCTATCGCATTACAGCGCGAATTATATACTGAGGGAACCCGTTCAATTTCAGAGATGATATTACAGTTTCTAGTTCTTGTTTGATGTTCTCTTCGCTGCAAAAAATATGAGCTCTATTTGCTAAGGAGTTAGGTACGCTACGTTTTTGATTAAGTGGATGGTTGGAAAAGAAGTCCAGATATCTATTGGTATGGGTTGGTTTTTGGAATACGGAAAGTTTTAACGGGCCATCTTCTTTCCTTTCAATTTGAAGATCTAGGGATTGATGGGATTGATGCTGTTGAGATGACGATGAAGCAACTCTACGTTATCCTTTGGTGTGACGGCAAACAAATCGTCAACATATCTCTTCCAAATAAAGATTGTGCATGGAGGATTTTCGAAGATTTTCTCTTCTATGTGCTGCATAGTGACCTCGGCAAATGCTACAGACACGCTGCTGCCCATTGGAGTACCATGAATTTGGGGGTATACCTGGCCATTCCATTAAAAATATGTAGACTGGAGGCAAAGTGAAACTAGGTCCAGTAGATCTGACTGGTCCAGCGAAGTAGAAGCTTTCCACGAGGTGACTTTATTGAGGAGTTCCCTCTGGCTTGTGAGAGTTAAGTCAGGTGGGATGGATGTAAACAGAGCCTTGACATCAAAGGGGACCATGACATGGTCTTGAGGAATTTACAGAGTCATTAAGAAATTTTTCATCATTTTGTTCTTCCTTAATTGCTATAGAGCTTGGTCTGTGAGAGGATTGATTAGGAACGACAAGAATTTTGAAAGTTCATGCGTCGGTGATCCGCAGAATGAGACAATTGGTCTTATAGGATAGCCTTCTTTGTGCAGTTTTATAAGAGTGTAGAAAAGCGGGATGTTAGCTGCACTTGAGAATAGATTGAGATACTGTTCCTGAGATAGCTGTTTTTTGCTTTTAAGCGTTTAAGTTTATTGTTTACTTGATTTTTTAGGGAAAGCACCGGGTTGGAGTCCAATAGCTGGTAGACGGCCGGGTTGTTCAGATGACTCTAAACTTTTTAGTCATAGTCGGATTTGTCCATAACAATTCAGTGGTTCTTCCTTTATCAGATAGGACGATTATGATGTCCTTGTCATTTTTCAAATCTTTTAGAGCTTGACGTTCAACAGCAGATAAGTTTCTGGCTTGCCAAAATATGGTGTGAAAGTGTTTACCGTCAGTTCAGTTTACTCTACAAATCCTGTAAATTACTTTCGGATATCTCATTATATCGGGAGAAATTTATAAGTAAAAATTCTTTAAAAGGGCACATCATCGTATTCGTACGAGAAGATGCCGATACTGTTTTTTACTGGCGTGTAACATGGCCAAATTACGCAGTACCTTTTGTCATCTGTGGCCAGCCCACATTGTGTGCGAGTGCTCGATAAGCTGCTCTGTAGTTACAGTTTTTCGCGTTTTAGTCTACCTAGTAGTGAAAAATACGGGAGTTAAATAGCCTTTGTTAGCGTGCTGGTATCATCCTGTAAACTACAGTACTTAATGGACCAGCAAAATTGAGCTCTGTCGGTCCGATCAACTATTCGCAGTGACGTCAGAGCTGTGACGTCACTATGCGAACAGCCTTGTATTGCAGGGGGCTTTGCATGAAGTCATGAACTCATGCATGAATCAGTGCCGTCACTGCCGTAGGGTCACTAGGGCGGGATAGTTGTCGCTCTCGTCACTGCCATGACGCAACTAGTAGCGCCTAAATAGAGAAGACTTATACTTAGCGCTTCATTGCTAACAAGGACTTGAGTATTTTCTGATCTTTAAATAATGTTAGTCGGTAATCTTTTTCATTAAAGTATTTCGAGGGAGTGGATTGATACTTATTCGTATTCTATAGATCACACATTCAAATTATCTTCTCTGAGCACTTAATTGATGAATCCTTTTGCCAGAAAGTCAAACGCTGCATTCAATCTTAAACCAACTGATATGGCTTGGTAAAATCGTGTGTTTTCTTTACTGCCATAAGTGGAGAAATCATTTAAAACAAATAATAAAATTTCAGAACAGGGATTCTCACGCATGCTTCCACCATGATGAAAATGACTTGTCGTAAGCTCTCGGCACGAATTTGCCTCAGCCGTCGTTAGGGAAAAGCTGCATTTATGTCTTGGAGCTATGCACAAATACACGCATCCATACAACGAAAGAAAACTCTTCAGCAAAAAAAAAAAAAAATAGAAATAATATCAGCATTGAAGTACTTTTTTGCGGTAAAGTTTTCTTTCCTTGTACGGATACGTGTTTCTGTATATAGCTCCAAGACATAAATGCATCTTTCCCCTGACGATGGTTGGGGCTAATTCATGCTGAAATCTTGGGCTAATTAATCTTTGTATTGAAAAAGAGATTATTATTATGATGGAAACATAAAATGAACCAAGATGTTCCTAAAATCGCGTTCACGATGATTCCTCCAAAATTATGCCTGTTCATAAGCTAACTGTTCTTTGCAGACATTGTATAAAGCTCCCTTTATCAATTTCGGCTGCGGCCAATCTTTCACAAAAACTTCTTCCTAATTATTTCATATTTTATTGATACGAAGTAAGGCGGTTGCACAATACAGCAAGCTGACGGTCTGACTTGCCATTACTCAAGCGTTGGCGCGGTCGCTGCGGCCCGTGGTGAGGGCTGCAAGTTTACCAGGACACCCTCAATGCGTTTAGAAAAACCTGAAATTTGACCGAGAATTACTGGTTTTATACTCAGTTGCTGTTAAGTTTAAAAATGAAAGACAAGCCCGACCGAAGTTCTGAGTCTATATATAGATTGACGATTATAAAGGGATAGTTGAGTGCTTCTTTTGTTGAACTTTCTAACACATAAAGTTCTACTAAGTATTTTAGTGCATAAAATATTCAACGAACCTCTTCTGGAGGTTCAGTGTAAGTCTGTGGGAAGTCGAGTTCCCGTCAGCGTTTACTTTTTTCGATCATATTATCTCACAAGTCTTGTTACATGAAAGATAATTTTGTTTGTTTGAGGACCGAAATAGAGCCTTCGATGCTTGACTTATCCGAAACTTAAGGTAAGTGTACCTACTCCGACCAAATGAATCGAGTTTCAAGCATTGGTCCGTAATCAGTGAATTTTGAGACCTCCGCGAACTCAATAGTGCACAATAAAATAGAATTCTCAACCGGCTCAATGCAACCGCATTGCTTTTAACACCTACCACAGGATTCAGAGTGGTAAAGCCAAAGCTCTCGCTAAAGACTCGAGTAAGTCAATCCGCGAATGTTTCATTTCGGCGCCCTATCGAATGTGCCTTTGCTGTAGAGGAATTACTGTGCAGTATTTCTTTATTCGTCGTAGCAAATTTGTTTAGATGCGTACAACTGTTCACTGGGAGTGAAAACCAGTCGACGTGTCTCTAAAAAAGGATAAACGATTCACTATACTTAAAATAAGCACTGGAATTTGAGGATCGACAGTAGGGTAACGTGGGGCAGCGCGCCCACCAACTCCTTCAGAAGCGCGCAGAGGGTCATAGTTAAGCAATAGAGGCCTCACTCTGATCTAATACGATAGCTCTTTATTGATGTGGACGCCCAAACTAAGAAGTGCCGTCGAATGCATGGCAGAGGCAAAATAGTTGAATTTTGAAAACAGGCGCCTTGCCACAGCTTGAGGCAAAGTGCCCACAAAAATCCAGGTAGCCTACCTAGATTACTTATTGACTTGTGCTCAATAACACGTTAGTCAGAGACACTGGGATCGCAGTTATAGCAAGATTAGCTAAATCACACGCTACCTGTACAAGCCTCAGGAGCCCATTTCTTGCATGCAGCGCATTGAAGCCACGCCTCGTCGGCTTTACTAGTTGAAAATGGTTCAGAACGAACCAAAGAAGGCGATCCTTCATTATTTGAAGAGTCTGAAAGTAGAATCCGTCTTCTCTAGGCATGCAGTCTTCGCCATTTCCTTTCCTTTTTCAGCACGCTTTACTCTTGCTGCAGTTTTTAAATTTTTGCTACCTATAATATATGTAGTCTTGGTGCTTGCTTTGTTCGTAGGCGCTCTGAACCAACACAGTACGGGCGCTATGCCCCAAACCCCATATCTCCATTAAATCAATCAAAACAACTAAAAGGTCAATTGCAAGAACCTATAAATTTCTGCAAGTGTAGCAGAAAACATAATACTTTATAATTATTCACGAAAAAAGAGTCCAAAGTAGCTATTTCCTACGTTACAGAAATATCTGACTGACACAGAAGTTCTTTTTACAAGCAAAGCCATTTATACGCTCATAACTTACCTCAAAAACCTCACTCAGCCATAACCTTCCACACAGTGGTGCGTAGCGGGTTCCCGGATAGGTGCATGTTGTGACATGTGGCTATCAACGCACTAACTCTTACTATTATGAAAAGACGCTTTACCATACATAGGCGCCCTACTCCACGTTACCCTACATAATGTTATTTTGTGATATCGTCAGTGACAAATGAGTTAAAAATTTTTACTTACGAATTACGTCCAGACAATACTCCGAATAATTTCGGTAAGTATTGTCGTAAGCGGTGTACAGCTGGCCATCCGGCAAGAGGTTCGCTTCTCTGTAGAGTGGCAACAGAGCGGCAGAGCAGTTTAGTATTTCGTTCGGGAATCCACACAACACCTTTAGGTCGTCCGGCCGCGGTGCCGGCCGACCGTCCACATACGTAAACTTCCAGTCGAATTTTGGGTCTTCTGATCCAGGGTCGACGCAGCCATCCGTGATCGACAAAATTTTTCCTGGATCACAGCATTTACGCACACAGGTGACGTTTGTGCAAAATTCCTCCTCTGTTTCGTAGTAGTAGTAGCAGTCATAGTCAGTTGCTGAGTACTCCCGGTCCTCTAGTACATCTTGAGTCTCACTCCTTACCGAGGGCAGTAATGTAGTCCGCTGGGTCGTGAGCTCAGTAGAGTCACTTAAAGCCAGCGCAAGATCAGCGGCTTCTGGGGTGTAAGCTGACGATTTGACAGTATCAGGGGTAATTCCTGATGCTGCATTGACTACTATCGTCATAAGAAAAGCAAGCGTACTTAGTTGCTTGAAAGTTTTAGTGAATGCTGTTCGTGACATTGTCGACAGTTGCCCATTAATGTGCTATACTATTTCACAGACCCTGGCAAGCTATATCTGAAATATTGATAAATTAATTAAACCGCAGTATGTGATACATATTTTTATTGTTTCTTCCGCTCAATCTTGCATCTCGGTGGAAAAAATGTAGAGAATTTTGAAAACGGTTACAAAGGAAAACGTTATTCAAGAGAACACGTGGAAATTTGTCTTATTTAAATAGTATTGATCCAATTTAACGATGCGTTTGGTAACAACCAATAAGACAAACCAAAATTTTGGTGCTGTAACATCCAAATATATAAAAAAATATATATTGGAGGCTTTACAGGCAACGGGGAATTCTCTAATTCTTTGTTTCCCCAAGTTATCGAGTAGAATCTGTCATTCTCGAATGTAGTTTTCTGCATTGCTGATAGCACGGTTGGAATGCTGACTCACACACATGATTTGTAGGGGATGGGAAATTCTTAAATGTAAAAGAAGGTAATAGTAAAGTCAACCTGACCGCCTCCTCATCTGGGAAACCTACACGCACTGGTTTGTGCTGCGTATATAGACAGGAAGAAAGAAAGAACATTATACCTCATTTGGATGCGGCTACCAATATATTAAGGGCACAGTACCCTGGGGTACTAACATCAGAAAGAATAAGCTTTTCATCTGTAGAGTTTCACTGGTACAATGCCTACATGTTATTAAGGAGAGATGATGGTGACACTATTTTCCGTCAAGAGAGATGCCGGTTAAAGATGCCCAAAGTTAAAGTCAACTTGACCGTACCCCAACTGGAAAATCCACAGGCACTGGTTTGTGCTGCAGATATAAGCCAACAGGCCCCAGAGAAGTATAAGGCTGCAGTTGACCACAGACGGACTAGATCTATGGCGCCAATGGCGGAAGATTCCATGTTACAATCTGCGCCCCCTAATTATCCCTATTGCTGTGAAGGGTCAGTGAGCCCACAGCAGTACGCAGACCGGTTTCTGACAGATCATGTCAAGCGCCGCGAAGAGCTTGCCTAGCTGGGAGCAAGGTTCGAACCTGCGGCCTTGAGATTCAATGCCAAACGCTTTAGTCTGCTGCTACTGTACCATGAGAATATGAAATAATATTTGCATAACAGTCCTATTTAGCTGTGGTAAAAATAAAGATATTTAGAACTAAAGATAGACATATACATAAAAGTTTGAAATACAGTGCGCGTTTTATGCAGTGTAACTTTTTTCATCCTGTACATAATAGAAAATAAAATTAGAAATAAAATCGACATATTAAAGTTAAAAGTACGGTGCACCGTTACGGATTTAATTCAGCTCTATGACTGCGACTCCGCTATATGTGATGGACAAAAATTTATTTTCGAATAATGGTCTTTTGAGCTTTATGCTATGGGTGAGAGAGTCTCTGTTGCATTCGTTCATTTGGATCTCTCAGAGTGCGACAACACCATATCCTGGTGTACTGATTATGTTCAGTCGCATCATGCATTGGATCATTACAGAGCTTAGCTTGGATAGTGCTCATGTACCAGGCGGGTGCGGGTGTAGCACAATTGGAGATGCCCTCTCCTAACAGAACGTTCACTGTTCTCTCTATTGAGAGTAAATTGCACAACCTCGGCATTTCCAAGAGCGCCATGCAGTGAGCGAAAAAAGCATCGGGCTTCATCTAGTTTTAATTTCGTGCTAACTCATGGCCATTAGAGTTGTTTTCAACACTGGACTGGCATGATTGCGTTTGGTGAGTTTCCCCTTTGAGAATCCCTCAACGGGCGGTATAATATAATCAGTGGCTTTTCCAAATAGTTGAAATCATAGAGAACAAGCGATTGGAGGAGAAGTATTTAGGAGCAATTTTTTATTCGACAGTTGTTTAATTTTGTACATAAATGTTAGTTAGTATACCGTTTACGGTTCTGCATAATTTTTGAATGTGGATGTCACGCTGAATGTGGACGTCAACGTTAAGTGTTTATCTACCCGCACCCTTAGCGATTTAGCATCACTGCAAGGTTTCATAATAGAGTAACTAAAATTGACCTAGTAAGGCTGCAGCTGCTTGCAGAGGAGTGAAGGGGCAAATACAATACATTAGGTTTTATCCGTGATAAGCTGAAGACCGCTGTCTTCTCCTGTTTTTAGTTTTTAAAAGAGGTTTTTTGCACATTATTCTGCTCAGCTGGTACGAACGGTACTGTGATTTGGACATCATCGGCAAACAGTGAGATGGTGCAATCATGCTGTTCTAAGGGGATGTCATTGACTAATATTGAGGACAGAATCCGTTCTAGGATTGATGTTTATGGGACACCAAAGCTGTACGTGATATGAGGTGACTCAGTTGTATTGAGCGTATACAACAAGGGATCTTTTTTGTTCATTGGTAGCGAAACAATTAGGGCAAATATTCATGGATGTAATTTTATTTAGTAACATGCCGTGGTGAACATTATTAAATGCTGGGACAGATCAACTAGTACGTGAAGAGTGAAGGGTTTATGGTCCATGTTCCGGTAGATAGCTTCAGTAATGTCAAGAAGAGCATCCTACGCATACGTACATGCTCTGTAGGCGTAGCTACTGGGTTTTGTGAAGAATACATGATTGATCAAGGTAACACGCTAGCTGATTTGCCATCGCCTTTTCAAGGAGTTTTGGGAGCATATAGGAAGAAGATTAATCGGCCTGTAGTTCCCGGGTGTTTCTTGCTCCCCTGACTTACGAAGGGGTTTTATGATGGATTGCTTCCAGGAGTCAGGAAATGTTTCAGTTATAATTGAAGTATTCATTATGTGCAGAAAATAACGGATCAATAACGGGAAATGCCTCTTTAGCCTAAGTACGTAATCGATATCTTATCATGGCTTGTCGCTTCAGCGTCTCTCAGAGAATACAGAATATCTCTGAGTTTACTGACGTACATTGCTTACTGGTTCTGGTCGCCAAAGATGCTCCTTTTCCCTCTCATGGGCGCTGATACACTTTTTTTGTGTCTAGGGAGGACTTGAGGGAGAGTCGAGTACAAGCTGGTCGTCGTAAACTAAGGGGGGTTGTCGACTAGTGGCTTCTTCAAACGCTGTTTTGCCTACTACCGCGAAATAGGTGTTAAAATAGCGGTCTTCGGATGTGGTTTGCTTAGAGTCTCGTTATGCTTTGTTCAAGTCTCCATGAGAAGGCTTTCTTTTGGCTTCGCCGATTAGTTTGTTAAAATCTGTGTTGAAACGTTTGTCTGGACTTTTTCAGGAGCACTTTGTTCCGAGATCTTTTTTAAACTCCGAAGAAGGATTTTATTTTCACGGCTTTTCTGTTCAATTTCTTCGGTCATCCATAGGTCAGGTAGTCGCCTCATGGTGACAGTTTTAATAGGGGCGTATTCATCTAGGGCTGTCACACTCCTATCTGTGAAAAGTAGAACATGCAAGTTGACACTTTCTGTGTTATATATTTTCTGGAGGACGTTGTTGATAAGAGTTGGAGTAGGTTTTTGTTTTGGTTATTGTTTTAATTTCAGCCTTCTAATAGGGATCTGATAACGATCGGCAATAGATGGTGCTTTATCAACAAGACACGCAGTATTTGCGTTTTTGTAACAGCTATATCAATAATTGACCTAGGTACTTCTTGATGTTATTCTCGTTGTTTCATGTAGCAACTAAGTTAGGTTTAGACGCTATTTCGCTTAGTCAGACTGTCTTTACCATTGGTGACATCGATGTTAAAATATCCTACGACAAAGAATTTTTTTTTGTCTCAAAGAGGTTTCGAAATAATCGCTGTAACATTTCTACAGCGTCGACTGTCGCTTTCGGATGCCTGTAGACATTGCCGACAATGAACGATATGGATTTGTTCATTTGGATGGAGAGCGGTATCATTTCCACATCCTCACCATTCTCAATTTCAAAAATTTGCTTCACACTGTAGCTGTCTTTGTCATATATTGCTGAACCGGTGCCTTTGTTTGTCTTATATTACTTCCACTAAGAAGGTTATGTTTTCATCTGGTTTGTCTGTCTGTCATCAAGATAACTCAAAAAGTTATAGACGGATTTTGATTAAATTTACAGGGATTGTTAGGAGGAATAGATGATTAACTTTTTGTGATGATCCGTTAATCCGTTTGTTTGTCTCTCTTATTTTCTTAATGCCATAACTCAAAAAGTTATGGACAGATTTTTATAAAATTAACATGACTTGTTTGGTATAGCACAAAGAGTCAATGACCAAATTTGTGTAATGATCTGTAGGTTCGTTCGTTTATTCGTCGCTGTTTTCAATATTATGCTCGTTAGCACAATAAATCAAAAAGTTATGAATGGATCCAAATGAAATTTACCCGAGTGTTTGGGATTGTTAAAAGACATAAATGATTAAATTTTGGTGATGATCAATTGCCTGTTTGTGTGTTTGACTAATGCCAGCAGCATCACTCAAAAATTTATGTACGGATTTTCAACAAAATTACTGGCATTGTTAATACTGTTATAAGGCACAAATGATTAGATTTTGGTGATGATACAACGAAAATCACGCTTTCAAAACCAATTTGAATTTTTTGTTACCGTTGCCTTGCTTGGTGGTGGCATGCGCTTTAAGAGTGCTCTAGTTACTATCTTGATTGAATATTTTACAATAGGGAATGTCTAGATACGAGCTCGGTGTGCTAGAGTCAAACAAAACGTCAAACCATCTTATCCAATATATGTAGGCCGACTGGCCCTAGAGGAGTAAGTTCGGCTTCAAGTTCTCACATGTATATTGTTTTTACAAAAATTTTACTCAGACCCATAGTAAATTGAGTGATGTAAGAAACGATCACGCCAGCAGATAACTGAGTCAGGGGTATGCTAATTCAGGGCAACTAGCAGTTACCAGTTTGAAAACGCATTAGCCCGTTATATTTCACTGTATGAACCATTTCAGTTTCATGAACTTTATTATTATTATTCCGAGATTGGCGCAAGCGTCATTTTTAAACTGATCATGCCCATGGAATAATCAATTTATTACAAACGAATATTTATTCATACGCTGGCATTGAAAGTGTATTATTAGATTTAGGTTTTCGCTTCATCCTCTTAGGCATCACGTACGTCTAGCTGGTCCTGGCACATTCGCTTCGCAAGTGTACTACATCTAAGGCAACATCTAGCTAAGATTCAAGGCGAAATTGACCCTTGTTGGGAAGTATGAAAGAAGTGCACCATGCAACTTACGTCTAGAGTGAATAGAGTTGAACGTGACCAAGAAAAGGTAATCCATGGTAACGAATATGTCGTCGATGACACATAACGGGTCTACACTTTAAAGAAACTAGAATATGAAAGATGACGTCTACTGAGCGGAGTACGTTACATACATGTATTCAGTTGGATTCTCTTACATATCCCGTCAATTTATTTATTTATTTATTTGTTTATTTAACATTTAGTTCTCCACAGGCGGGAGGTGTTCTTGGATTATTATACTACAGCTTACATTAAAAAACAAAATTGCGTGTACATTAATTTGTTAGAAATATTACAGCTATATATTCAAGAGCATCTTTCATCTCCCTCCACTTGCTGTCAAGAGCATCTGCTCACATTTGCCCTGATCTCCAAATCACAACGGGACTATTCTAGAAAAAAACACGTATTCCACTGCACATCCCATCAGGATTATTTTGCACACTCACGTATCATCCCCTTTTAAAGTTTAATCAAGAGTGTTATGCCATACACACCAACACTTCCCTCCACGTCCCCTCAAGAGTGTCTTACACTCAACCACACCCCTCCAAGTCCAGCTAGTAACAAAGTCGGCCGCGCTTCGTCAGAAGTTACCTGCTTCGCAGCCTGCCCACCGAGAGCGTCCTTGCGTAAACTGTCGTTTAACGCTCCCGAACTGGCGACTGGGAGTTCCAAGGTTAGTAGAGCAAGACCGCAGTGATAATATTTTTTGATCTGTTCATGTAACACACTGTGCGTACGGAAAAACAATAAGTAATTCTTCGTCTGTTGTGTTAAATTATGGACTGCTCAAAAGGTATCTCAAGTCATCGTGCGTTTTTTTAGACGAGGTCGATGGCGCGTTCCATCTCAGTTAGTGGCCTGTTCTCTACTTGGAGATAATCCCTAGTTAATGTAAATAAATTCTTCCACCAACTCCATTTGGCTGTGAGGGCAAGAAAAGGTTTTTGTTAATGCTAACGCAGAAGGCAGAAATTTATTATTTGTTGGCTCACCTGGTATATAAAGTGGAGAGTTTTCATTACCCCTATCTTCTCCGGGCGGGCTATTTCCCTGCAGAGGCTTTTTCAAGTAAGAGAATAGAAAGTCCCCAGGCAAATAATTAAAACAGCTTGATATGCGTAAGGTTAACTTACTACATTCGCAACAAGTCGTTATCGTTTTACTTTGGCGAGGATCTGCAAGCAGCTCGTTCAGGGAGGCAACCCCAGCGATGACGAGACACTCCCTTGCTACGACTGCAGAAAGTCTGCCTGCGACGTGCGATCTCCTTATTTAGGTAGGTGAGTTCTGCATTCTGTATGCTGTTGTGGGCTGGACGCCATCTTTATTACGTTGCAGACTGGCCTTCCCTGTTGCTATTGAACCATATATGGGTGTTCGATTTACCACTTAACCAAGATAATCCAATCCCTACCAGAAGTAAATGTTTAGTATTCATAAGAGTAATCGGCTTACGATTAACTCCTGAAACTCGATATAAAAGGTTCCAATTGAACACTCAGCATTAGAGTTCCCGTTAAGTTACAGTTAATATCAGTAGTTTATATCGCTTGAAGGAGTTAAATGAAAAACAGATAACCATTTCTGCAAAAATTCTATTTTAGCTTACCCTAGTGAAAACTGCCTTCCGAAAACGCCATGATCTTCCCATTTAGTGGCACAAGCACGAGTTATTTCTTCAAAGCTGTGCATGGAGACCAAGAGACGTTATACCGACGGACTGGTCGACTATGCTATATATTTTTTATACGCATGTACTCCACTTACTCGATCTCCCTGAAGTTCTTTAAAGGTAAAAGGGTAGCTAACTGTGTTGTAATAGCTTGCCGTCTCATCAAATATATGCTGCACTTTCCATTATGGTTACGAAGACGACCAATGCTAATTATCATGCATGCTGAACCAAATGCAGCATTTAGCTCGACTGTTAAATTTCATTAACCATAAAATTTTAAAAAGGCTCAGTTTACTAAGTACTGTTACGAAAGCTCTTCAAAATTTGTTAATAATCGATCAGCAAGTTAACAATGGTTAGAGGATCGGGAGCCATTTGATAGAGACAGGTGCAGTGCCTACATAGCGTTTTGCCTGAACTTATCTTCGGGCTAAGTTCCGCTTAGCACAGTTATCCAGAGAAACATTCTCTTTCCGACGAAATCAAAAACGTTCTCAGTGATATCTGGAAGGAAAAGTTTGTTTTGCACTTTTTACGTTTATTGATACTTCTTGTTCTTCTAAAATGAATTGCTTGCTAACTCGATAATTTCTAAAAGACCTGAGTGTTTTATTTCATTCAAAACCTCAATGCCTGTTAGGTAATTGCTAGAAGACTAATGATCCTATTAAAGTTAATTATATAAAAACACAAGTAGTTTTTATTGCATATCGTAAATTTTTGCGCCACTTCGAGTATACTTTCACAAAATTTGGTAAGCATCTGAGCTGCCGTGTAAATATTAGCGAAATATTTATACGATTACTAAACAAGACACTCGGTACAGGTCTCTAGCGATATCGTCAGTCGTGAAAAACGTTAGCTGGATTACAATTTAATTACCTCCTTCAATAGGAGTCTATGTGACTAAGATCTGCAAAAAAGAAATAAAAACTGACGTGCAGTTCCTTTTTTATCAACATCTGTTTCACCAAATAGGACAATAATTGCTGGATTTATATAACTAAGAATAAAAAACCCGAAGCAGAAATGATAATTTTCTAAAACGAAAGCGTTTCAGAATGTTATGTGTATACTTAATTCTAAGAGTTGCTCTTGGAGTATTGTTTTTTCAAGGTTTACGCCCTACATGCTATTGTGAATGGCTATAGCGTAAAATTTAGTGGCGGATTTCAGCACAGAAGATGGAATTTCAGCTTTCCAAAACGCTTGCATTGTAGAAAAAGACTCGTTTACTGTGGTTCTTCGATCAGCCTGTCGACGTTCGAGTGTGCGATCGTTTATTTTTTCATTTTGTAAATGAGATGAAGTGGCGCCTACGCGGGGCAAAAGTTTCCGCATAGCTCCCAGCAGACGACCTTCAATTATAGTTTTGCATTAATTCTTAGCTGTGCAACGGCACTGGTAAGGGCGCGGTTATAGTGGGGGTTCTTGATTGGTTTTCCTAGAATGAGATAGCATAAGTGTTAATATTCACATATATGTGTTGCTAGCAATGCCTGTTCATAGTATAATATCATAATAATAGACCTGGAAACA
>LQNS02277602.1:25522853-25552025 GCA_001587735.2 Parhyale hawaiensis | reverse complement strand
GCTGAATATTACTTCCCTACCTATACACTCTGCAGGATATACTTAGACGTATAGTGTTACAGGTCAGAAAACAATGTCAACGAAAGCTACCGAATTTACCTGAAGACACGCCATGCGTCGAAGCACATCACTGTGAGCCACATGTAGGTTGCGAGGAATCCCGAGTGTACCAACATACCTGAAAAAAAGATATGGAATGTGATTAATGACAAGTCGTTGCGCATCCTCGGAAATTTTATTCTCTTCCGAGGAAAGATTTTATGTTGAAGTTATACATTCGGAAATAGACACTGATATTAGAGAAAGAATAAAATGTATAAGGCTTTAGCAATTCCTATTCTGCTGTAACAAATTGCAACCCGTAAAGTGGAAATAACAGCCCCAACATCTCAGTGATGAGTTGACTACATTCTTGCTATATTTTATTGAAAGCGTTGCAATGTGAGATCTTATCACTGGCTGCTAAATGCTCTAATGAAATAAAAAATAATTTCTAGCTGAAATGAAATTATGCTTGCACATTATGGCAAGCCGAACACATGCTGCACCTGCAGAACGGTGCACCGTGCTTACAATTTCGCTTTTGGAACATCAGTCGTGTTCTAAAAGCTTGTCTACACGTTAGTCTTTTGTACGCGTTTACTCATCGAATGGTTCGAATATTTTGTATGGTTGTACACGACTGTGGGCATGTCAAAATATGTTCTTAAAATGTTAGCCGTCTGGTCAGTATTTTCTGCTAGCGTCAATAGGCAAGTTACGGATATTTCTTTAAATTTGGACTATAATAATACTCCGAGAACAGTGTACTTTTCCGCTGTTTCTACGTTGCGGTAACACATTCACAGGATAGGATGAGTGAACACGTTCAGAAGACTAGCGCATGGATGATAGATCGGCCCTAATTACTGCTGTACCCCTGAATGACTATACAGCATATTGTCTATACACTGTAGGTCAGTGAAGTATGCCCGGAATTTGCGTTCATGCAGCAAAAGGATGCTGATAATTCTGCCTAGAATATGATGCAGTCTATTGGTTGCGTACTTGGTTGGTTCGTCTCTCCGTCATGATCTTAAGGAATAGACGAAAGAAAATTTAGAGTCCGTTCGCTATGGGAATAAGAAAAACAGAATTCCAAATTTCAAATTAGCAACGACAAAAGTGCCTTGAATATTCTGAAGACGCTGCCTTTTCCGTAGCCCACTCCACTTCACCTGTTGTATAGATATCTAGATTTCTAGGAGCAACACAAGCTCGATTTATTTACCTTCTAGTTCTTTTATTACCTACCTAATCTTCTTAGCTTTGGATCTTATTAAATAATTTGAGGCTTGAATGATAAATCTGCCAAATCTGCTTACCAAATGCAATGCATGGAGGCCTGCTGATTTTGCCCCTGAGCAGTACAATCGCCAGCGACAAGTCGGCCACCAGTAGGGATGACACGTGGGACAGGAGGCACAGGCCGCCCAGATCTCTCAGCTGCGGTATAGCAATGTGGAAGAAGATGATGGTCACCAGAGCCATGCAGGAGAGGATAAGGCCGATGGACAGGCTGTAGTAACGGAATAGTGTCCGTCCAGTCTCTTGGTATGGTGAATAGCAAATAATGGGCCATATCTTCTGCGATCCATTCAGCGCTGAGGATGAAAAAACAGTTCTATATACGATATTAACAATTCTGGGTGAATTTCACACGTTCTGAATTGCTTTACTTTCTTTTAATTAATGAGCGCAATAATCAAACATCATAACAATGGCAGTTTGAATGAGGTATCAACTTTTGTTTTGGTTACCTCCAGACTCGAAATTTGGATAACTGAAGCGGCGAGGAGTTACGGAATTAGACTGCATGAGGTTTCTAGAACTATAGCTCGTGCAGTTGTGTTGAGTCTCATCATGATTTCAGCTTTTCAAATCTTATTACTGCCGTTAAACCTGTTTTATTACCTTTCATATTACTTCATTTCGATTTTTGTTGCCACTGATTGCCATTGTTTCACCATACCTAGTAGTGATGGGGCGAATATTCGCATCCGCAACTGCGGAGCATCCTTTTTTTTTTACATCCGCACGTGCATCCGAATTCGCTGATGTCCATAAAATGATAAGATGGTAACATCCGCAATCGCATCCGCATCCGATGATCTTAGACCTGTAAAATCCGCAGCAAAGGAGGCGCGGGTTTATCACTGCGCACTAAGCTCATCCATAGTGCTGAAAACTGCAAATTCTCATTTGGATTTAAATGTGTGCAAGTGCTGTCCCTGTCTACAAAGCACCATCTGAGTTCCCCCCTCCTCCAAGTGTTGTATAAACTGCCGTCGTGAGAGGGGGTGTGTGTGTTTGTGGTGGAGCGAATATTCGCATATGCGGAATATCCGCACCTTTCTTTAAATCTGCATCCGCATCTGCGGATGTCAAAATTGCAACATCCGCACGTGTATCCGCATCTGAGGATGTCCAGATAATGACATCCGATCCATCACTAATACATAGTATTCAAAATGCGTGTCGCATATTCGGGGAAGTATCAACGATTCTTTCCGAGCTTTAGCGGCAGTGAAATCGCCGTTGAAAGTCGGCTGAGCGCATTCTTATCGTAAAGACAGCAATCAACTATTGGCTGAATTTAGAAGCAACACGACAGCCAGAACTAGCAGAAGAAAAAACTACAGTTGAACGTAATATGTTGGAATTTGAAAACTGCATATGAGAAAATACATATATTTTTTAAATAGGGTAAGTAGCGAAACGCATGTTGTAAGTCGTACGCCATATAATTTCACAGAGTGAATACTTACGAATGACGTCCAGACAGAACTCCGTGTTGTTTCGGCGAGTACCGTCATAGGCGGTGTACAGCAGGCCATCTGGCAACAGATCCCCTTCTCTGTAGTGGGGCAGCAGTGCTGCAGAGCAGTTCAGCAGGTGATGTGGGAATCCATACACCTCCTTGAGTGTGTCCGGCCGTGGTGCCGGCCGGCCGTCCTCATGCTTAAACTTCCACGCGAATGTTAGATCGTCTGCTTCAGGGTCGACGCAGTCTTCGGGAAATGCAAAAATTTTTCCCTTGGGACAACATTTACGGACACAGGTGACATTGCTGCACATTTCAATTTCTGCTTCTAAGTCATGGCCATTTGTTCTTTTTTCATCTTTGGGCACCTCTTCAGTCAGTTCGTCCCCCGAGGGCAGTAATGTAGTCCATCCGGTCTCGAACTCGACCGCGTCAGTTGAAGTTAGATCAAGATCGGCCGCTTCGGTTGAATACAGCGATGATTCAACAGCTTCAGGATTAATCCCTGATGTTGCCTCAATAGCTATCGTAAGCATTATAGTCGAAGCTACTAAGAGTTGCACACTTTTCAATGGCATTTTCTGTGCCATGGTGAACTATTGTTCAATGAATTTTATTTTTTTCTTATTGAACATCTGCAGCTCATGCATGAAATTAATTTAGGACTAGATATTCTAGAATTCCTGCCCAGGAATGAAAGTCTTTTTGCAACGGCAGTCAGTACAAGTGAAAGAAAAAAATGATTAAGGTTGAAACATACATCCCAGTACAAGAAACCCTTCCGTATCTCACAAAGACCTGGATTTGAACAAAATTTCGGTCGAGAAGAGCCGAGCACAGAAGGAACTAGAGCAATCTCAGAGCGCATACCTCCGCCAAGTGAGCCAAAGGTAGCAAAAATTCAAATTGGCTCTGAAACTATAATTTTCTTTGCATAAACTTCAAAATCTAATCATTTCTACCTTTTTATATTAATAACAGCTTGTTCAATTTTTTTGAAGATCCGTTCGTAACTTTTTGAGTTATACTGTTCACAAACGTTATGATAAATATGAGTCAAACATACAAACGAGCCAAACGATCTGCCCTAAAACTTGATCATTCATGTCTTTAGCTATTATTAACAACTCCTATGAATTTCATAAAGATCCATTCATTATTTTTTGAGTTATTGTGCTCACAAGCATAAAATTAAAAACAGTGACAAACGAACGAACGAACTAACAGACCATTACCAAAATTTGGTCATCTACTTTTTGTTATATACTTAACAACTCATGTTAATTTCATTAAAATCCATCCATAACTTTTTGAGTTATGGCATCTAAAAAAATGACGCAGACAAATAAACAAACAAACAAACGGATGGACATATCCTCACCAAAAGTTAATCATTAGTTCCTCCTAACATACCTAACAATCCCTGTAAATTTAATCAAAATCGGTTCATAACTTTTTGAGTTATCTTGGTGACAAACAGACAGACACTCTCATGCTTCTTGATTCGTAGTTTCTTCCCACAGATGATTTCTTTGCATGACCTTTTCTTCCCACTTTGATGCAATTGTCAACGAAACCGAAGAAACATAAGTTTTCACGGGCAGTAGACAATTATTTCTTCTAGCTTACTGTTGTCCTCCGACGGAGCAGTTTTCTCTTCATAGGTCAAAATTTGAGCACCTCAAATGAAACAGATATTTGAGGTGGAAAGACGGTATCAACGGTATCTTTGCTACGGAGCGAACACGTTGTATATAAGCTGCTATTTTGTTTAAGTTTGCTGGAGTGTTTTACTCAAGATGTTATTTCTGCCTGTTTATATAGAAGACCTAAGGATGACAGTACGACAAAGGATTAATGAAGAAAAGAAGAAAATTAAGAAGCAAATAAGAGAAGAAGAGATTCCGCACCGACCTAGAGGCATTAGGCAAACGTATAGGTTATTGCGTGAATTTTTCACGCACGGGTCCACTAGTAGCTTATATAGAGTTCAAATAGTTAATAGTGTCTGCCAATTCACAGACTCAAACTATTTGAATTCATAGTTCGGATTCTAGGCTTATTTGGCATTCATCCTTCAGGGAAACACTGTTGAAAAAAGGCAGTAATAATTTGACGTGGAGTACGGAATAGAGGAAGTAAAATGTGGAGAACTACTGAGTTAAGGATACCCACGTAAAAGCAACTAGCAATTAGGCATTTATGGAAAAATTCGATTTTTCATTGGTAACATTTAACTGTCATTTACATTATATATTTCTATGGATGAAGTCAAGCGTCATATTGAGAACTGAACAAGCATAAATGAGGTTCCGAAGACTTCTAGTTTACAATAATCAAATACTTTAACTAGCTGACAGTAGTTTCCTGTACGCCCTAATGGCCAAATAAAATTGAACACAAGACCGATTTGAAAAAAAGAAAAAACATATGAGTTCATTGCCTAGTTGATGAATCATCGTGCACGAACTCTCAGTTCCCATGCGCCATGTCCCGTCAAGAGTACCATGCACACTCGCACCTCCCACCACGTCTCATCAAGAGTGCAGTGCGTACACTATAGCACCTCCTGCCATGTCCCTCAAGAATATTCTGCACGCACATTCGTAAATTCCCACCACGTCGAGCCCATAACATGCCGCACTGTGTCAAAAGGTAGTTGGTTTGCAGGCTGCGCATCAAGTGCGTCTCCTAATAAAGCATTGTTTTGTGAAGCTTCTCCTGCAGGGTGGAATTGCTAGCTTCCTGAGAGTTCCATGTCAGGAACGAACTTACCCGGGGTACTTTTTGTTCTAATCTTTGAAATTATGGACTTTGCAAAAGGTATCTCAAGTACAAATCTGTAGGGCAGATTGAAGCCCTGTGTTTTTTCTTAGGGTAGGATCATCCTCTCACTGCAAATGGCATCTCTTCGTTACACTTAGCGGTTTTGATTCTTAGACCCAGTCCGATGTCTTCTTATTTCTTGTTCTGTATCTGTCCACTGCTTATTATTCTTATAAGGACAAGCATGCTTCACAAACGATGCTTCAAATGGTATCATTCTCACCAGAAACATATGATTCAAGTGGTCGTGCAGGGTAAAATTGCCAGTCGGTACTTTTGCACTTTTTGGGTAGTTTTTACTTGCTGTTGAGAAAAAGGCTTGCTTGGGTTATCATGATCACTTAAAAGTGTTTCGTATATGAACTTAGATCATATTCATAACTATGTTTTTGTAAGAGCGAAATTCTCACCGTGAAAGGCTTATGATTTATGTAGCCTTAAGATTTTAAATTTGTGAATGAAAAAGCAAAAATGCATCGATTGATTTGAGATGAAACCTGTATTGAGTTGATGACAAGTGCTGGGACTAAGGAAATTTTTACAACAATATATCTTCTTCAATTTTCAAGTTTCGTTTCCATCGTGATCCATTTTCAGGAGTTGAATAGCATGTAATGAAATCACAATTCGATTGAAGTCATGAATGTATCGAGCGTATACTGCATACCAAAATAAGCATCCTTATATTATCATTACTAGAAATAATATGTTCGGCAGAATGAGGACGATCGTTTAGGATAGGGGATTGTTCATGCATAAAAATGGATTCTAAAAGTTTAAGATAAACTGTGGGCAAGTTGACCAAATTTTCAAGTTTCCATTGGAGATTCGATAGCCAGTGTCATGAATATATGCAAAATTTCTACCACTGTCAACTATTACCAGTACTTTTTTATTTGATGACATGATGCCTGTTCTTGCGTATATTGATCTAGATCTTAAATATATTAATACCCATTACAGTTCTAGAAAATTATGTTGAAGGTGCAGCAAGAGCTAAGAAGTACTGCACGGAAAGCACTCTGTTAAATAATCCTGCGGGGCGTTGTGAGTGCTATTAATAAGTCTAGTCTCGCAATGGTTTGCAGTAAACAAGCATGGGAGCGGAGGCATATTTGTTTTGTTGCAGGCTGACCTTCTCAGAGTAACCACAACAATAACAACAAGCAATGACGAATCTTCAAAAATAAATCATTTCCGTTACAACTACGGATTCAGGTGTATATAGGCTTTCATAGACAGGTTAGAGGTACGATAGCTTTATAACTAGATATGCGCCCAGAAAGTCATAGATTTTTGTCACGCTATACTGACAACCTTTGCCGTGTATCTTGACAAATCTCAATTACAATTGTGTTAAAATTCCGGGTGTTGCCGTAGAATCCGACACTTGTCATTAGTCAGTTGTCAAGTGTGGTATTCTGTGAACCAACAGGTGCTGGAGAGGATGGTGAATCCCTGGATGGACAAGATTGCAGCCGGGCGTATCAACGGCTTCCTGTAAGTCTCAGCTCCAGCAGTACACGGGGCCAAACCGAACCAGGCTTGGCTGCTCAACAATATTCCACACCATTGGTCGCCGGACTTGTGGCCACCCTCCTCACCTGACTCCAACCCTCTCGACTATTTCTTCTGCGGTGTGATTGAGGCCAAGACCAACAACACTCGCATAACACAGTTTAGTCTCTGAAGGTTGCTACCGTGGAGGCATTTGCCGCTACTGACAAAGAAATAGTCACCAGAGCATGTACATTATTTTCTGCTCGCCCTGAGAAGGTTGTAGCTGCTGGGGGAATTTATATTGAAAAACTAGAGCACTCTGAGAGCGTACATCTCCACCAAGCATGTAAACGGTAACGAAATATTTAAACTGGTTCTGAAACCATGATTCCTTCCACCAATGGGTTATGTTTTCGTCGATTTTGTCTGCCTGTCCGAGTCCGTCTCTTTGTCTTGTCTGTTTGTCTGTCGTAAAGATAACTCAAAAAGTTATAGACGGATTCTAACGAAATTTAAAGCTAGGGATTTTAAGCATGTTAGGAGGAACCGATTATAATTTTTAGTGAAGATCCGTTCGTTTGTTTGTTTGTCTGCATCTTTTTTCTTAATACCATAACTTAAAATGTTATAGACGGATTTTTATGAGAGTTAAATGGGTTGTAAGGTTAGGAGATATATTCTTCGCATTAGAAATGAAATACGGTTCAGTGTGCGATATTTTATTCGCTTTAGAAATGAAAAAAGTTTGCCTCTAAGAGCCCTTACCTTTTTCGTTTTGGAAATGAGATATACTCTGGTCTTTGTTGGGGCAAAAGTTTCCGCATAGCATCAGCCAGACAGGCGGGCAGGAGGACCTTCGTGCTCTGCATTAGCAAATTTTTGCAAGGCCTATTGCGCTTCATACTACTCCGTGTTGCTTAGTTGCTATCTTTTGTATAGATACAGCTAGTGCCTATTTGTTTGATCGCGCTGAGATTATAGTCTTGACCCAAATTTATGCTGAAAGCTTTCAAGACTTTTGTTATTTCATGGTAACGCAGTCAACGGACTCTCAGGGCATTTGGAGGTCTCGGCCGTATTTACCTGATTGTAGACGAATTTCCGTCCACAGTGTCTACACCATGCAATCCGAACGGTCCTTACAGAGGCTTAATTTAAATCTGGATCAAGGAGGTTCTAATAGAGAGGAGCGCACCCTCTCTATTTATCCTACGGGAGCGTTGCGAGTAAACTTTTCCCTTAAACTGGCCAAGGAGGTTCTAATAGAGAGGAGTGCACCCTATCTACTTATCCTACGGGAGCGTTGCGAGTAAACTTTTCCCTTAAACTGGCTGAGTGGCTTATCCAATCGGAGAGCGGCATTGCCTCACACAGCATATATAGAAAGGAGTCCTGAGCTCAAATTTTTATAGTCATTAACCATCGACGAAATTCAGAGTGAATGGAAGTATGTAAAGGAAACTTGTATCCTGTATACCATCTGATGATGAAAGTAACAGCTGAGTACTGGGATATAAATCTTCAGACACGATTGTCTTTGCAAAAATATTGAAGAACTGCCTGTCAGTATCTTCCTCAAGTATATGTGCTGACCACAGCCTCTTCAGCCACTTTAAGGACTCCAAACGCCAGCTTCAGTCACGTGACAGAGCCATGTGTTCACTCGCCCAGAGAGTGTTTGGGCTTGCTCCTCCCATTAGAAGCTCCTTGATCTGGATTAAGTTTACAGCCTCGTTGTAGGAACTCAAGCGAATGTATCTATTGCATTATCGTTAAGGTGCGTTTTACTTGGGGCGTCAGACGCTGCATGGTAGACCAATTTGCTTGCAACGTCGGTGTTTGTGCGTCTGTTCTAGGTTGCATGGATAGCATCAAGTGGCGTGATTGGTAGCAGTGATACCTGCCCCAGTATGCTTAATGACGTCATCCCCATGAATAGAGATGTGTCGCGCATTAGTGCATGGTGCTCGGCATGGAGTTTGACGCTGAATGCCAGTGAGACCGAGTCTATAAATGTCAGTCGGGGACACCATTACCGCAGCATCCACATCTGACGATAGATGACGATGGCTACTCACATTACTAGGTTTTGTAGTCGAAACGTTTCCTCTAGCTGGGTTTTAAAAGAATTACGACTACTCCGGTGTGGGACTATGCACACTTTTCTAACCACGAGTTCCCTCTAGGGTCTAATGTCGGCCATGTTGGGCTGCTCACATTGAAATTCACCATAATTTTGTAGTGATACTTCTGAATAGCATATCCATCGTCACGTCTCATCATATTAATCTACCGGTCCTTCAAACCCAGAGCGTGCTTTTCTTTTAATAATACAATAATAATTGCCAAATATCGTCACTTTCTCAAAAATCCTCGGATCACAGAAATACAATATCATCGCATCATGATTAAGGAGCCAGTAGTCAATTCGCGAGCCATTTTTGTCACGACTTTATAAACACATTGAAAGTGAACGTATTTGTAAGACGAGATCATGAGACTCAACCACTTTTGTCGGTTACTGTGTAAGTGCATATACTTAGGAGCGCCATCTGTTCTAGCATACACTACACGGTTACGTTTGGGGCATTAATTTCTACTCGTAGATAGGCCACAGCCAGTACTTGTAGCGGCAACACTGTACATTATAGCTCCTGCAGAAATTTTATATTATCGGCAAGTTGAATCGTTGATTTAGTGCAGAGTTTAAGAGGGTTCCTCCGTTTGAAAATGCCAATAAGGCTGAAGATCCTGGAAACAATTACGATTGAAGCTGCGGCGGATTCTTTGGACGTAAAACCAAACATCAGCCAGAGGTTCTCACAGGAATGAAACCCAAAGAGAGATTAGCGAGCTGCTTTGTAATTTTACGACATAACAACAGTATTTCCAATGGCACAAGGGGTTATTATATGAATTGCATAATGAAAATGTGGCATGTTAACAATATATATGCGCAACAATAATTAACAACTTAGTATAGTATTTATTTCTACTGAAGTTGAGCAAAAACTGACCACAATTTATCGAACGACATAGCAGAATAAGCAATAATATATAGCGTCAGTGAACTGCCAGAATAAAGCTATGTATAAAATGCCTCTAAGAGTAACACTCAACTCCTCAGTTAGCCTACGAATGATGGACCACTGGGGCTACCCACCCTGTCACAATTCTGGGTCGCCCCATTAGCTAAAACGTAAAACAGTTTCTGGGGTAGCCGAAACTTCTGTAATGGTAGCCGTAGTCATTAATGCGAGTGACAGTCCACAGTTCTTGAGGGAGTACAGAACTTACCGCTACTTAAAATTAATCCACTAATGAATACTGACCATTTCTGTGATATTTTTGACCCTATTTTAACCAGGCTGTTGTTTTTTCTACAGAAGTTATCTGTTCAATTTGAATCCTACAAAAAAATATTATTGTAGCGAGATAACGCAGCTTAGTTAACATAGTGTTGAGAGAAATAATAGCTATTAATGCGCTAATCAATTAGTAAATCAATGGTATGAGCCCTCCCGCTCTGCAGATAATGGCGGTTCACGCTTTTTTTTACTGAAAAAGAAAGTACTAACGTGAAATATCAGGTGTACCAAACATCATTTGTACTGGGCCAGTATGCGAGCTATAGCTGCAGTCTCCACGCGCTACATGCGAGAGTTTTGAACAAATACTAAAATTTTTGGCTCCTTTACATGCTCTACTTATAAACCGTGCATCTCCAATCGACTCCTACGGCTTTCGATCAAGCCTAAAAAAATTTCTCTTTGTTTCTCTTTGAATGTTGTAATTTCGTAGCTAAAGCATATTGAGAATCATGCATATGTCGCGTAGTTGAATTTAATGCATTTTGCACCGACGACATAAGTACTAATTCGATAGGTGCATAGCCGCTACTACGAGGGCCTTGAAAACTATATAATTGAACACCCAGGTATACGGCAAGATATNATTGATGCGGTTCCGTATGAGAATCATGCATATGTCGCGTAGTTGAATTTAATGCATTTTGCACCGACGACATAAGTACTAATTCGATAGGTGCATAGCCGCTACTACGAGGGCCTTGAAAACTATATAATTGAACACCCAGGTATACCGCAAGATAAATTCCTCAAAATTTAAGAAGATCTATAGCCATTATTAACCCTATGCTCGTATAAATTATCTTGGAGGTTTCTTTGTTACTTAGCTACCTAGATTTTCGTGGTGAATAGACTATATGAGCAAAAGTTTTGACGCGGCGATGCAACCTTTGTCATTGTGCAGCGATACGAGTACGAAGAGGCGTTTTGAATATGGCAGTTGAGAGGGCCGTGCGGCAGTAAATCAAGCGAGTGCAATCGATTTGCCAGGTCAATTGAGGTTTTGAAACGTCAGTTTTTTAACCTAGAGTCCTGATGTGCTAAGGTTACAACGTTATGGGTCTTACTGCCTTGTATGTACCTTACATCTCTACAATCCGAGAGCAAAACGAAATATGCACGCGTTAGCAATCATTGTAACTGTAAAGAGTTCTGCAGAGGCCCCAGCGCGTCGGACCAATAAGAGAGATCTTTGCATGCTACCTGGTTTCTGGCGCACCTAGGGGCGCTTGAGCTTCGTAAATGAACTTACAAATGGTAACTGTGAGATACAATACTGGCAAGCCTTTAAGAGTTTGTGTCTGCGTTGATAATTCTGAGCCTTGATTTTATGTGATGGAAATTGTTATCAATGCTTGGTGAGATGATAGTGTTCGTATTAGTATTTTTGGGTTTTATAATTAGCAATATGGCAAGAGCAGCAATTAAAGGCATTTCCATTACATTAGTCTATTCTTGTGATATCAAGCTTTCAATTCCTCTTGATTCTTCTTCAGGAAAGACACTATTGAGAAATTTGAAACTCGCGTAACAGAGAACGCTTTATATGTATCTTACATACAAAATAATATTATCCTTACGAATCTATCAGTCTCAGGATCTCGGTATTTCTTTCAGAACTGGATAACGAACCACTAACGTCATTCGCTAAATTTTTCATCATTGCCTCGATGCTGGCCATTAAATAACTGTTGAAAACTTTAGAATTTTGTCGTCATGTCGCCAATTTTATTTGAAACTTTTGAAATCAATTTTTATTCATGAGCAACCCACGAGCCTAAATGATCATGCTTTATCCTCTGAACTTTTTATTTTAAACTGATAGATTTGTAAAGCTAATATTATTTGGTATGTACGATACATAAAAGATTTATGTTCTTTGTTACGGGATTTTCAAAATATCTCAATAGTCTCTTTCCTGAAGATGATTCAAGCAGAATTGGAAGCTTGATATCACAAGAATAAGCTACAGATTTTCCAGCAAGAAAGCGGATTTTTACGATGGAAGTCAAGACGTGCGCTATAATGAAGACAAAATTTCGGTTTGCAAGTTTACGATCTTATCCAAAACCATCATCAGACAACGAAATTAGAAACTAATGAAAGTGGAGAACCTAAAGCTATACAAGTGGTATCCTTAAGTAATAAATTTCTTCAAAACACACATTTCAATGAACAATAATAAATCAGCAGAGCATGCTTGATCATGCAGGTTAGGTTTAAGTTTGTGAATATAAATAGATTCTAAGATTCGTATACCTAAATCAGAGCATTTATCTAAATTTTCGAAGTCCTCATTACCTCCGCCAAGGAGGTTATGTTTTCGTCGGGTTTGCCTCTCTGTCTGTTTTTCTGTTATTCTGTCTGTCACCATAATAACTCAAAAAGTTATGGACCGATTTTGATGAAATTTTCAGGGATTGTTATGTGTGTTAGGAGGAGCAGATGATTAACTATTAGTGAAGATCCGTCCATCCGATTGTTTGTTAGTCTCCTTCATTTTTCTCAAAGCCAATGCTCAAAAAGCTATGGGCGTATTTTATAAAATTTACAGGGATTGTTAAGTATGTTAAGAGGAACAGATGATTAGGCCTAACTGTTCGTGAAGATACGTCCATCCGTTTGTTTGTTTGTCTGCCTCATATTTCTCAATGCTATAAATTAAAAAGTTGTGGACGGGGTTTTTATTAAATTTACATGAGTTGTTAGGTGTATTACGAAGAGTAAATAACCAAATTGTTGTAATGATCCGGTTGTTCGTTCGTTTGTCACTGTTTTTAATATAATGCTTGTTAGCACAATAACTCAAAATATACTGAATGGATCTTTATAAAATTCATGGGAGTGTTTGGTAATGTCAAAATACATAAATGATTCAATTTTGGTGCAGATCGGTTCGTTCGTTTGTATGTTTGACTCATGTTTGTCATAATATTTGTTAGCAGCATCACTCAAAAAGTTATGAACGGATCTTCGGAAAAAATTGCAGAAACTGTTAATACTATGGAAATGCACAAATCATAGATTTGAAGTTCATACGAGGAATATCATGGTTCCCGAGTGAATTTGAATTTTTCGTTGCCGTTGCCATACTTGGCGGAGGTATGCGCTCTCAGGGTACTCTAGTTCCTAATGGGATGACTATTGTCTGTCCACCGAATGATTTCTAATACTACTGTAATTCGGACTTTGAGATGATAATAGTGTTCTAAACGATATTCCTTTATGCTGACATTCTCAATTTCAGTTGTTCCTTGGTCATTCGCGTGGCGCTTTCCCAATTTGATCTACTAATGAACTCTTCACAGCTCAGCTTTCGTTTCTTGAAGACTGTTCTCTGACCAACTTGTACCCCAGAAACTTTATTAATAATATTTTTCGAAAGGTTCTCATTAATATCTACATTGCAAAACCGGCAACTCCAACTGTAGAACACAGGCTTATCTCAATTAACTTACCTTATTTCGGACTATCTAGCTATGCACTTAAGAGGAAAAGTGTAGCTCGTGTAAATATGCTCTACCCACAAATCAAGATAGGAGTAACTTTTAGCTCAGATTTCGGGATACAAAACTTTTTCAAATTCAAAGATACTTTGCAACCCTTTCTCATATCTTGCGTTGTCTACAAATATCAATGTTGACAGTGTGCCGCAACCTATATCAGTCTGACCAAGAATCGACTGAGGGTGAGAATATGTCAGCATCAAGGAATATCGCTTAGAACATTATTACCATCTCAAAGTCCGAATGACAGTAGTATCAGAAATCATTCGATTGACCATGATCATCCCATTAGAATTGAGGACTTGGAAATTTTAAATAAATGCTCTGATTTTGGTCTGCGAACCTTAGAATCTATTTATATTCACAAATTTAAACCTGACCTGAATGATCAAGCAAGCTGTGCTGATTTATTTTTTGTTTATTGATATTTGTGTTTTATAAGAAATTTATTAATTTACTGTATCAAGGACATCACTTGTATAGCTTTAGGTTCTCCACTTTTGTTAGTTTCTAATTTTATTACTTGATGATAATTTTGGTTAAAATCGAAAACTTGCAAATCGAAATTATGTTTATTATAGCCTTCGTCTTGACTTTCATCGTAAAAGAATAAGCTAATTTAATGAAGATGTCTTTAATATCTGCTCCTGTCATATTGCTATTTATAAAACTACGTTTTCCTAAAAGTGATTGTATTTTTGAATTGCTCTACGTTGTCTTCAATTTACTACTGCCGAGGCGATATCTATATCCTGGTTTATCATAAAATGCTACGTCACTGTGGTGAAGATAAATCGTACGCTGTCAACGTGGATGATTCGTACCTGGATTACGATTAAGGGGAGTAGATCCAAAACGCTTTTAATTAATCTATAACGAATGAACATTTTCGCATACTGATGGGCTGCACATCATTCAGGTAACCGGCATTTTTTACTGACTGAGTGATCTTGTTCTCTGCTTTCTCTTTCTTCTGCAGATCAAACGTTGATGGGACGCGGCAGACACTGAGAGCGCTTCTGATAATTTCTTTGATTGTCATTCCTTTTGTTCTTGTCACCAGAGGCTCCAGGAAATCTATCACCAACTGGCGCTTCTTTGAGGACCTCATGAAGATGATGAGCACCAGAACGCCTTGCAGGGTGTTGAGTACATCCGTGAAATCCCTGAAAATTTGTTATAGGTGAGTTTTTGTCACGTTAAAAATCAGTTTCGAATAAGAATGTAGACTATTTGACCATGCAAGAGTGTATGATTTGAAGTAAGAGTGCATCGTTAGATGTTCTTCATCACGGTGGCAATAAAATTATTTTTTGCAGTTACTCTTATTTGCGGGTTAAACTGATCACTCTGTTTCCACACGGTAATTTGATCTCCGCTGCTGCAATAATTGAGAAATGGCAATGCAATGATATTCGTAGTATAAATAGGCGTCTTGAGAGTTGATAGGCCACTTTTTTCATTGTTTTCAAGTTTTAATGCGTTTTTGTATGAGTAAAAATATACGCTGCTTGCGTCAAATGGCACTCAGTGCCTCTTTAAGACTATCTTAGCGTTACTTATTTTTTTATATTCTCTAATCTCATTGCAGTTGCCGACCTTGTATTTTAATGTTGACAAAAAGGGAACCGCATCTGTCATCTCAGGACAAAGAACTAAGATCCTCGTGGAATTTATACTTTCTATGAAAAGCTCAAATCTGTATAATGTTTTTGTTCATTCACAAATCACTGTGCGTGCACGTCATAACGCAATTCTCACGTCTTACTACAACTGTGGTTGTCACTCAGCTGCAGCAAACTATGCTTGAAGAATAATTACGCAGTGCAAAGCAGTGAGTGAATCTGCGTATGTGAAAATCTTTTAACGACATTTTATTAATATTTTATTCAGAAATTCAATATATTGAAAGTATTGACGACTTCGATCTGCTTACTGCATGGATTTATCTTCAGCATTCGAAGCATAGCTACCAGCTATGACATACGGTTGCCATTAACATAATTTCAAGACGATGGTTATGTCAGTAAAAACTTGTGAAATACTTTTCAGCGATAAAACGTTGTTGCTGGCAGAAGCAGTCGCCATGCATCTCTCTATTTCAACCTCTCCGATTCCTTCATATACCTACATATATGACAGTTGGAAAAGTGCGTATTTGACGTGCAGTGATCGTTCCTATTACTACTTTACTTATCTTACATGAAACCTCACCAGAGTTCTTTCGGCGGAATTTTCCAAGACAGAACTTCTGTTGTCCATACCAGCACTGTCATCGCGAACAGCTGGAATCTCTGCCAGAACCTGGAAGACGGACAGATTTGTCGGAATTGACTTTAGTGGCTTTTTGGAAGAGAAAATGCGTAATTTTACCGTAGCAGAGTCGATTAAAGCACGAAAAGAAGTTGATCCGTTTTGAGATAGTACGTCAGGCTAAATTAAAAAAATATATTGTTTATTTTGGCCTACGAGTGGAGGCACGACACTTGTGTGCGGAAGCACTGTCAGTGGAAGCAAAAGAAGCAAATTTCTAAGGTAAAATTGATCATAGCGCTAAGGAAATTAGCCCAAATGCATGACTGAATAATTGAAAGGGTTGCGGCAACAGCGTGTCATTACCTGTCCTACTGTTATGTATGCCGTACGACGGGGAAGTATTTCTTATTTGCACTTGACAATTTACTGTAAATTCAATACACTGGCCGAGCATCGCTGCACCAGGGTCCCACTTGCCAAGGAGTCCGAGTAGAACTCTGAGTACTATTACGAAGTCTAGGGTCACTATCCCTACAATTGCCCGCCGTTACCATGGGACAAACTTAAGCTATAGAGGTTTGTCTTGTTCGGAACTTCACCTAGGTGAGCTGGCTTTGACCCGCTTAACTAAGTAACTGTTTCAGGCTTTGACCCTCAATCGATTACTCCTAAGACTCCCAGAAACTCCAGTTTACTTCGTAAAATGGGGTTTTCGCAGGCTCAACATAATAGTGTTGCTCCTAATACTTGAAACACGGTCCAAAGTGATAGAGTCAAACCTTTAGTCTGATGTTCCAGACTAGTCAAGCCTCCAATGCTTAATTTTGGCATCAAATCAAATATATTCTTTGTCTCCAACAGTATGAAATGCCATTGTGATTGCCGTCGTATAGGACCAAGGCCGCATAAAGTACCGGCCGGGGTCTGTACGTCACCAAGTTGCTCCGATCGGTACAGTCTCTGGATAAATTATTAGATGCAGCCTGATATTTTCGTACCTACTCTACTTATTTCGGGCATATTTGGATACAAAACAGAAATTATTATGACTTGTAACCTTTAAGCAGTTGAATTGAAGTAGTATAGGTGGTCTTGGCAGGGCCCTCACGAATTATTCCCAATGAACCGGGAGCTTGATAAACCGTCACTAAACCATCGCTATTTTTGGTCGTATGGGTGGAACATCAACGCTGAATGCATGTATAGAGAACAAAAATGAAGCTTAACTTACGAATCCAATTCGTTGTTATTTAAGGAAGCAGATGTTTCGCTCTTTTTGATATCGGCAAGCTGCAAGCAGCAGACCTTCACCCCACTTTGGTAGATGTAGTGGATGGTCTTGCCAACAAGGGACACGTTCAGTACGCACAGTACCGCAAGGATCAGGAAGTAGTACAACAGTAGGTTGTAATCAGACTCTGAAATATAACAAGCATTTTGATTTTGAAAATTTATTCAGAAAATTAAGGTTTTATCAACGCCTAGCTGTTTGGCAGCAGCATTATTAAAAAAGTATGGAAAATCTGTTGCAACTCCCGTACAGTATGTATTCTCTGCGGTTGGAAATAGGAATAACCAATAACTATCAACAATAACTGGCGAATATGGTGGTCGTAATTTAACTGTGGCTTGTAATATCCACAATGGGTAATTATCTCAACAAATGAACTTTGGTTTCGGTATTGGTTTCACAGCAACACTACTCCAAATGTGAAAGAGCTTATTGAAATTGCGACAGAAGGTCAAAGCTGGTCAAAATCCTCATCTCGTATCTGGTACCCAGTAACAGGGTGACCAGAGGGAGTAGCCCGATATGAAAATATGGGACATCACAGCAATGTAAATTAGAATAAGGGCTTCATTTCTTAATATATACAATTCTAATATAGTCTTAATGCAATAAGTATTGTTTATTATATTACAATATTATACTCCATCAGTCTTCTGAAGCGAGTTACATGAAGGTTTTGGACATGCCAATTCACCATCAAGTATTTAAGAATATATTGCAACCGAATAACTTAAAAAGAGTCTAGCATTCTGTTAAAATAGCACTTGCAATAGGGTTGCTTGTTGCTAGGACTAATAACGTTCATAGTTGTCTCCTACATTATCTCATGCATTGCGATAGGTAACATTTACAGTAAAAGGTTTCTTGCAATGTTACCCAATCGGAAATTAAATAAATACACTTCATTAGTCACACATAGGTACATGGTACAAGTGCATAAGGTACAGTTCATGTTACTCGCTAAACATTAGGTGTAAAAAAATCAGGTGGTACAAACTGCAATGCATTTATATGAGTTGGACATTATCTGATGCTGTTTACTACGTGCTCTTAGACAATCGTTAAAAATGCTTATGATTTTCCGATAGGAGTATCTGTTGCTGATTGTGCAATGCTTTCAGTAGGTAGAATTTTTCCTCCAGACGTGATATGGTTAATTGTTTCAATATACGTACCGAATATGAAGCACCTGTTGCGGGCGAAGTGAGGTCGAATGATATAATCAGGAATTGCATCTTTTGGCAGGAACTGCAGTGTGCAGGTCACAGTGAATATGACGGCCACACATCCCCACACCACCGCGCTGTAGGTGAGGAACGTCCGTCGGTCTTCCATTCGTTTGACGCTGTCCTGCCGGGCGTAAAGCCTGACGCCTCTGGCACTCCTCCTGCAAGCAGACACCAGTGCAGTTTTAATATGTATCATTTACGTATCTCCTGTAGACTTTACACTGAGCTGTCACTGCTAGGAGTATATTACCTGTATGTATACGAGGATAAATCATTTACGCAATACACTGCCGGTCGCTAGTATTTTACTAGAGGGTCCAGTTGTCAAAAATGACGGAAAAAATTGTGTGATTGAGCTTTTTGTTGTTCCGGTTCCCACTATAGGTTTTTCTATATTACAGGTCTCATTTCTGCAGGTCTGATCTTCCATTAGTGAAACGCAAGTTGTACAACCATGAGTTTTGCGAGATCAAAATATCCCCCCATGAAAGAGAAGGCACGAATATCAGCTTGGAATTGATCAAATGTTAAGCTGCACTAAGAAAATATAGCTCAGCCAAAATACTTCATTGGAAATGCCCGGGGCTCACCGTATCGTGGATACCAAGTGATTGTTGAACCTCAAGCGTCGAAATTTAGCTGCGAGGTAAATTCAATATAAAAAGGCGTCTGCTCAGCGTGATGATTGATTGATTTAGCTAATGAAAGCATAAGCGGAATGGATTGAGCACCAAAGGAACGAAAACTCCAAGACCGAGGAGAAAGACTGAGTTTCTCTAACTGCTCCGAAGAAGTTAGCTTATGGATAGGCTATATGAGCATATAATCGATGCCCAACGGGATCTAAAACTGTCAAAGGTACCGCCTTTCATCTACCATGCTCAGAAGAAGAAGAAGTATCATCGTCATATAAAAAAGTACAGAGCTAGTGTGCAAAGCGAAGCAAGATTGAGAAAATGGAGTATATCCACTGTTGACCATTTTTTATTATATAGTGGATAAGAGAAGATACACGGAGCGGTCAGCGTGGTGCTAGCCTTGATAGATCTAGGGACGCTTATCCATTATTTTATTCCTATCTCATTTCCATAGAGCGTGACGGAGAGACGGACCAACATTGGAGCAAGCAGGCGACCAACTACTGTGTTTTATAATATATGGATTCAGGTTGATATCACGGTCGTCGATTGTCTCTTGTGAACGGACGCGTAGAGGTGCTCACGGCGGTTTGCCAATCCGTGTTTGAATTTGAGTTGGTTCATATTTTTTCTCTACTTAGAGACAATTTCAATAACGCTCTAGCTCAGAACATGAATGAGAACAGGTACCTATGGTTATTCCCAGTAGCTGGTCGGAAGTTGTATACAAAGCAAGGAGCTTCTAATGAGAGGAGCAAGCTCAAGCACTCTCTGGGCGAGTAAACACATGGCTTTGTCACGTGATTGAAGCTGGGGTTTGGAGTCCTTGATGTGGCTGAAGAGGCAGTGGTCAGCATATATAATTAAGGAAGATACAAACAGGCAGTTCTTTAAGATTTTTGCAAGAAAATCGTGTCTGTAGATTTATATCCCAGTGCTCACCCTGTTACTTTCATCATCAGATGGTATACAGGATACAAGTTTCCTTTAAATACTTCTATCCGCTCGGTATTTCGTCGATGGTTATTGGTAATAAAAATTTGACCTCAGGACTCCTTATTATACAGGCTGCGTGAGGCAATGCCGCTCTCCGATTGGATATGCCACTCAGCCAGTAGAAGGGGAAAGTTTACTCGAAACGCTCCGTTAGGGTAAATAGAGAGGGTGCGCTCCTCTCTATTAGAACCTTCTTGATACAAAGATCATAATGCTGTAGAAGGCAGTTGGTATGTGTTTGGAAAGCGTGCTTCACTGTAAAGTTACATTGAGGGTATTGGCATCAGCTTAACTTTTTAAAATTAGACGAAGACTGTGTCGTTCATTGTAAAATAAAAGAAGTTCGTAAATTAAACACATAAAACTCCGTAAGTTTAAAGGGAAAGGGTCATACTTTTGCTTTGTGGATAGGTCCCGTAATTTCTCCAAAGCCACCGACTGCTTACACCAACTTCGCGAGGTATCACATGGCATCCCCGTATACATTGTCGATTTTGCTCAACGTGCAGAGTGGCATCTCATGGGTAATTTTTTTGTGAAAATTACTGCATTGTTTAAACTACTGACTCAGGTGTTACGCTGCTTCTTATAACGGTAACCATTACCAGAGATCGGAAAGGGTAAAAAGTTTGCAGCATACCACTGTATTTTACCTAGGTATTAAAACGTAATCGGTTTTCTGCCAAGCACTATATTCACAACACAGGCACCTATTGAATATTAACAAAGTAGGAAGTGAGCTTGCATGCTCTTTTGACTATATCACAGAGAATAGTTAAAGGATTAATGTATACCGTATAGGATTTATCCTCTATGAAGAACTCATGAAAACATTGCATGGTACACAAATTATTTATGATAGTTTGCCAATGAACTCTAACAAAACAGAAAAATGTGCTGAATTTGATACTTAAACTTCATTTCGTTATTTCATATGTTAGCTCCAGCTAACAATTTGACACTGATTCTTCGAAGATAGCACGTCTGGAGTCCACAGACCAGCGTGCGTAGTACGTTGGTCTGTGGACTCCAGATAACGTTGCTAGCACGTTGTGAGACGACGTGCTGACAACATAATGACAACCTCCATAGCTACCTGACATTGTCAATTCTGCTCCAGATAACATTGTTACCACCATTATATCGCTACGTACTAAAAACGTCCTGGACACGTCCTTAGCACGTCGCACCGTATCGTGCTAGGAACCACCCAGCGCGTTGTATCACAAGGTGCTAAGGATGTGCCCAGCACGTTGTGGTAGGACGTACTAACATTGTTAGCTTGAGTCAACAGTTCAACGTGCATAGCACGTTGAGCCACAGCTCACAACGCTGATTCTACGTCGTGTGTTAGCTGGGACGCAGTCACTTGAGGCGAAAATATAAACAGCTCAACTTGAGCAGGGCGTGTATGGCTTATGATTCTAACGTGTACTGGCTGAACTGAAATTTTAAGAAAATTTTTGATCAACTGCATAAAGTGAGGTGCAACCCTTAATGTGAAAACATGGTTTGTAAGTTTGCCTCTGTAATAATAGCGTAAAATTGTATCAAAATGCGTTCTATCTTGTAAAATGACCTCCAGCTTGTCTTTTAAAGCTATCCAAATATAATATTTTCAAAGTTATTTTCTAGTGTAAATTACTAAGAAATGCAAAAAGAGAAACATTGTTTAGATATGACGTTGCCAAACCTAAATATTCTATATGAAACCTCGCGAAAAGTGAAATAATTTTCTTTTCATAATTCATTATTTTGTCTGCTAATCCCTCAATTTCAGCATGATAGAATATTATTATATTACAGTAGAATTTGACTCTGGAACGAGAGGATTAAACTCAAGCTCGACTACCATAAAACGTGTAGAACTTAGAATAAATATATATACACGGCAATTTCACCATTGTAATGAAGATTGAATTAACACGAATGATGAACCTTGGGGTACCATTGGTGCAATAGCTGTGAGGGAAATATAATGCAATCCGCAATAACTTTTGTAACTTACTTAGTTATATTGACCGATATTACAAAAAAGTTAACCATATGAATAAATGAGAGTTTTTCATTAACTTGTATTTACTCTGAAGCAAAAGCGCTTGGGTCATAGCCAAAATCTCATTGGATGATAAAATGAGCAATACACATGAACCACTGATTCAGTATATCAAAAGCAAGATGATACACAATTGATATAATTATTCAAGTCTTGCTAGAACTTTGTGTAAATCTAAAGCTTAAAAGTGAGCTATGTTTTAAGACACACAGAAAACCACTTTGATTGATTAAACAAGTGAAACTGACGCGGTAAACCTAAGAAAATTTTCACTGATTCTTCTCTGAATGAGCCTTCCGTCTACTTTCAATAGTAACAGTGAAGAAATTGTCTTAGGCAGTGCACAGAAATCACCACCTATACATACACTCAGTGCAATATGAAGCTGTCAAACTTACCTGAAGACACGCCATGCGTCGAAGCACATTACGGTAAGCCACATGTAGGTTGCGAGAAATCCCGAGTGCACCAACATTCCTGAAAAAAGATACAGAAACATCACAGGTGACAGACCTTTACTCATCTTCGGGAATTTTGCCCTTTTCCTAAAATAGATTTTATATTAAAGTTGCATTCAAAAGTACTCATATTAGAGTAGGAATAAAATATATTGGACTCTAGAAGTTCATGCTCTCGAGTAACAAATTGAAACCCATGATATAAGCGGAACAGCACCAACATTTTGGTAATGATTTCACTTTATTCTTGTAGGATTTGATGTAATATGGCACGTAATATGGGTACTTATCACTGGCTGCTAAATGCCCTAATGAAATCAAGAATAAATTATTGCTGAAATTAATTGAAAGTTTGCTTGTACCTTGTGGCAAACTCATGCAGAACGGTGTACAGTAGTAGCTCTTAATTCGCACCTGCGAAGTCGGACCCCTCCTAATTCGGACTGAAACTTTGGATCTCAGCGCTCCTAATTCGGACAACTGCTCCTAATTCGGAAGTTCCTCGCACAAATGATTTTGTTTTCAGTTATGGAATTACAGATAACTTTAAGTCACAACAATAACAACTTTAACGAAAAAGCGATCACAAACATGAAGAATAGCATTTAAGTAAGGTTTTTAAATATTATCTTATTCTTTTCAGTTACTGTCGCTTTTGAAACAGAAAAATCAGTACAACACACCACACAAGTTATTTCAGCTGTCAGTTGCAGGTTGACTAAAAAAAAAATTAGCAGTCAACTTTCTCTCTGCGTGAAAAATATATTTTCATCTCATGTGCCTTCAAAAATAAATGCACGCGTAGGAAACATTACGCAAAAGCTTATTCTGTGCAATTATACGTAAAGAAAACGGAGTGGCGGCACAGCTGTTGCAATCGTGTGGTTTCGTTACGCCGAAAGTTCTGATGCAGACAATCAACGTGTAGGCTACGTCAGGGGCAAACCTAAAATTTTATCAGTATTGACACTGCAAAGCTTCAAAGTAAATAGTAGGACCAAAATAGCTGTCCGTGACAACATTTATTAAAAGCTGAGTACCAACAATGGAATAAAAACCGAACGTTTCGGACAATCAGTCCATCATCAGCGGATAGAATTCTGAAAAACAATATTACATGAATTAATTCAAAGAAAGCCAGTTTGTTGGAAAGGAACAATTCTGCAAACCTAACTAAAACTATCTAACGACTATACTTATACCTAATTTGTACTTTTACTTGCGAGAAGAAGGATCGATAAAACAAGAAAGTGCAACCTATGTATTACCTATGCCATGAGGAAACGCGATCTGAGTATCATTGAATTGGGATTTTAATTTGAAAATATAGAGGGACTCCAGAATACAAAGGTCAGACATGTAAGAAGTGGTTGCTAGGACTTTAAAATTCTCTATAGAAACTGGAACACTGCACTGTTCGGTATGTGTTCGTACAGAGGATTGGGAAGGAGAAGAAAGGGGAAGACCGGTCTTAAAACTATGCCCTAGCTGCATACTCAGCGACCCTGGTCATAAGGGTACGGCAGGTAGAGCTCACGTACCGTGATTCACAACGTGAACAACAAAATTAGTACTCAAAGGACGCTCGCATTGCAGGAGGGAGGCAGCTTATCTTTATAACGAAACAGAGAACCAATCGTGAAATTATTGACTAGAATTATCTGCACTTTCAGTTGTGGAAAAAATTTGCACGTAAGAGATTGCACATCGTCCTTCATTTTCATAGACTGATGCACGAAAAAAGGAAGTTTAATATAAAAACATTGTTGATGGCAAGACTGGACCACAGGGGGAGGTTCATATACTTTGGTTATAAACTTATTGATGTATTTCTCTATAAACGAGATAGGAAACCCATTCTGAATCCAGAAGCGGCGTAAAAACTCAAATTCCTGGTGTAGCAGTTGATTGTTCGAACAAATTTTGTATGCCCTAGCAACAAGAGTGCGGATAACGTTCAGTTTAAAATTATAAGATCAGAAAACTGAAAAAGCTAGTACCTAAGCCTGAAAATGCATCCTTACGGTAAACAGAACACTGAAATTTATTGCCTATTCTTTGCATGCATGTATCAAGAAAAGGTAACCGGTTGTTTGATTCATTTTCTTAAGTAAACTTAATGTTAGAATGACGAGAGTTCAAATATTCAAGAACAAGGTCTGCGTGGGATTCATACTTAAAAAGTACAAATGTGTCGTCAATATATCGCTTGTAAAATACAGACTGGACAGTCGTTCAACCAATTCTGCTCATGGAAACACATGAATATATTTGCAAACGTTTATTTCCACCCAAACTTCAACACAAATTTATACTTTTCATCATCAAAGTTTAATCAAATAGTTTATAGGGAAACTATGATAAGAAATAGGTAACTAGTTGAAATAAGGTTTTATGTCAAAATTTCAGATGATATGGCGTAGTATTTTTTAAGTTATCGAAAAATTCTGAATTGTGCTATCATTATTGCCGTCACTTTATTTCTAAGAACCTGTAATTTCAAAGATATTTCAAAAACTTCTTGGCATGAGCTTAGTCTTCGGACGAGAAGGTACAGTGTCTAATACGTTGTACTGTATGATGTTGAAGCAGTGCCGTAAAATGATTATACTTCATTTTCAGAATAAGTTTAAGTTGAAGTACTTGCTCTGGTCGGCAACAGTTGGCACAGAGAACGTTTGATATTGGTGGAGAATACTTGATGAATATACAGCATTTAGCGTGCTTCAATGCGTCAGCAATTCTTTTCGCTAAATTGGTGTCACATTTCACTATGATTCACATGCGCAAAAGAACACAGAAGTTGTCGATATCAAGATAGTGTAATAGTGCACTCCACAATCATTCTGAACGCAATGGTGCCTATTATCTAACGACTGAATTTTTGTGCAATTAGAAAGATACAACTTTGCATCAAGTGGAACTTGTGTAATAATTTGGGGGTATCAATGATAAATCCCTATCTCTACTAAATCTCCTTACCAAATGCAATGCAAGGAGGTTTGCTGATTTTGCTCCAGAGTAGTACAATCGCCAGCGACAAGTCGGCCACCAGTAGGGATGACACGTGGGACAGGAGGCACAGGCCTCCCAGATCTCTCAGCTGCGGTATGACAATGTGGAAGAAGATGATGGTCGCCAGAGAGATGCAGGAGAGGATGAGGCCGATGGAATGGCTGTAGTAACGGAAGAGGGTCCGTGAAGTCTCCATGAATGGTGAATAGCAAGTAATGGGCCATATTCTCTGGGACCCATTCAGCCCTGAAGATGAATGCAAAAAATATTTCTGATTGCGATATTATTGTTTAGTGTGTTGCACATGATCTGTTTTGCTCTACGATCTTCAAATTAACGAGCGCAATAGGTAAACGGCATAAAACTGACTATTTGGCCAAGGTATCAGGTTTCGTTTCGGTTATTGTAACTCCAGATACGAAATTCAGAAAGCTGTGGTGAGGGACGGTAAGGGAATTAGACTGGGCTTTATGGAACCTTGAGCTTATACAGTGGGGTTGAGCTGAAATCAGACTTCAACTTATCCAAATTTCATACAGTAACTGTTGTTACAACTACTATAACCTACTACAACTATTATAACCTATTTCCATTCATGTTGCGATACATCACCTTTGTTCCAATATACTTAGTGTTCAAAATGTTTGCTACATATTCCATGAAAAATCTATGATCCCTTCTTGAGCCTTAGCTACGGTGAAATCTCCATTGAAAGTCGACTGATTTAATTCTTAGTGTAACGACAACGATCAACTAGAGGTCTAATTTGGAAGAGCCTCCACATCTGCAAGTAGCAGCGGTTGTTTGATATCTACTCTCAACTCGCATTCTTCAATTAAACTTTTTATGTCTGCTTTCGTATATGTATAAATCTTTATCGCACTCCTTGCTATCCGAACAACGTCATACGTAACATACCTCACATACTACAGTGAATACTTACGAATGACGTCCAGACAGTACTCCGTGTTGTTTCGGTGAGTATAGTCATAGGCGGTGTACAGCTGGCCATCTGGCAGCAGATCCGCTTCTCTGTAGAGAGGCAGCAGTGCGGCAGAGCAGTTCAGCAGGTGATGTGGGAATCCATACACCTCCTTGAGCGTGTCCGGCCGCGGTGCCGGCCGGCCGTCTTCATGGTTAAACTCCCACTCGAACTTTAAATCGTCTGCTTCAGGGTCGACGCAGCCTTCGGAAAGCGCGAAAATTTGTCCTTTGGGACAACATTTACGTACACAGGTGGAGTTGCTACACTTTTCCTTCTCTGCTTCCGAGTCATCGCCAGTTGTTGCGTTTTTGTCCGAGGGCACTTCTTCGGTCCCATCTACCTTCGAGGGTAGTAATGTAGTCAGCTCTGTACTGAACTCAACGGCAGTTGAAGTCAGGTCAAAATCAGCGGCTTTGGTTGTGTACAGAGATGATCCATCAGCTTCATAGTTAATACCTAAGGTTTCTTCAACTGTTACCGTAAGTATTAAAGCCGAAACCGTAAGTAGTTGTAGATTGTGTAAAACTATTTTCTGTGCCATGGTGAGCGTTTGCGTTTGCTTACAGTATTTTGTTATTGTTTTTATTACACAGCTCTGTCAGGAGATTCATTTAGGACTGATCACTAGAATTCTGGTGCAGGGATGGGAGACTTTCGTAACGGCAATCAATACAACTGGAATGAAAAAAATTTAAGGCTAGGTTATGCTTTTAATGCTAAATGTTCATTATATTGAAACATGCATCTCGGTCACAAAATCTTACCGTATCGCAGAAGAATCTGACTCTGAAAAAATTCGGTTTAGAAGAAGCCAAATGTGCTGGGAACGAGCCTTCTGGTTTATCTACTGCAATAATTCTCTTTCTTCAATAGTCTATGAAGCCATTGCAAAAATGACTAGAAACTCAAGGTTTTACTACGTACAGTGTACTTCTTTAAATGTTCGTCGCTTCGAGGGGAATGTCAATTATTTAAGAGGGTATGGCATCAGAAGCTTAGCGTAATACGCCAGACGTAGGTATATTCATTTATTTTGAGATATTACAGCCAATCACATTCGGTAAAACTTTTCATTGATTCTCCTGAGCCTATTTAGACTTGCTTTGGCCGATTTTTTACATTGAACTATTCTAATCTGATGTTGCGACCATCATTTTTAAAAACTAACGTATTCTATGATAAATAAAAAATGTTAGTACGAAGTGCGTTCCAAAAGTAATGCTTCTTATCTTTTTATTCTGCCCGAAGGGGTGCGAGGCCATTGCAAATTGCACTGTTATTATGACTAAAAAACTTGTACACTCATGACCTGAAACGTTCATTTCTCTGTTGTAGATACTGACGGTGTGTCGCGTTAAAAAAACAATATCTGTCATGGATATGCGCCAGACGCAGCGAGATACGATGTTTAATTCCTCCATACAGAAAAAAAGTGAACCAATCACTTTCGCCGGCGCCTGCATCGTCAAGACTTACGAAGTTGATGCAGTTGATGTCAGCAGATTCGGTGATGGGTTCGTCGATTTTAGAGTGGTAACAGATATGTGAGTAACAAAGTACGCTCCTGACGCCCACGCATAGCCACCGCCCGAAAAAACAAAGTGCGCCTCCATCAACTCATACGCGCCGATTGGCTGGGCTGATAAAGGTGACTGAAGAGCGTATTAAGTTAGATGTGGGCCTCAATGCACCCGTGTAAAGTCATAGAAAAGGGGAACACTCCGTTTGCAACACGTCAACGCCAGGCCACATCCAAGTTTGAGCACCACGGAATGTGTGATAAAGTTCGAACAACAATTCCGTAATCATAGCAGTGAAAACATGAACCCCCCTTTACGACCGAGGGTTCAAGGCTCTTGTTCATCGCTGGCGAAATTGCATTGAGAATGGTGGTGCCTAGATAGAAAAATATATTTTGGAGTATGAAAGGTCGCTTGTTTCAATGACGATCTTTTTGTTCTCGTATCTCTCCAACTTTTTGAGATAAAAATAGGAGGCATTACTTTTGGATCGACTCTCGTAGTTACCATATTCATGAAAAATGATGCAATTCATTACATGTGCCCTTTCAATCTGATGTCTTTAAATAAGCCATTAAGTCGCACCACCAATACAATACAAACTAAAAGAACATCATCATTGAACCTTCAAATGATATGAACACGTCAGGGGTGCGTGCGTCTAGCAACAATAGGTTCACGGGCTGACACGCACTGCAAAGGGGAAACACTGGTCTAGTGTCAGC
>LQNS02277602.1:25480494-25498266 GCA_001587735.2 Parhyale hawaiensis | reverse complement strand
TCCGGTCTGGAGGATTCCTGTGGTGGATCGAAAACTTTTTTAGTATCTGGAAATACTGTACATTCGGAAGGCGGTGGGCTGGACGGCCTTTTCTGAAGCGCTCTTGTTTCTGATTTCTCCTTCCGCTTCCTCCTTTTGAAGATCAAGAGTTGAGGTTCTTGTGGTTTCTTTTATCCTGGTCTTCTGAGACTTCAGGTAATTTATTACCTCCTTGCGCTGCTTTGACCTCATAAAGATGATCAGTACGAAGACGCCTTGCAGGGTGTTGAGCAGATCTGTGAATTCCCTGAAATGTGGCTCCTGTTAACGGCTATTATCATATTTTATGGTGGTTTCCATATCGATTGTATTCTCTATAGGCTACTTGAAGAGCAAGCATGAGAAGTGCATAGCTTGATATATTCTTCACCAATGATAAAGTAAATTTATGCAATTACTTCCTTAAGCGAGTTATGAAAAGTGCGCTTTTTTATACCTGTGAATCGTAGCTGCTGCAATTCAGCCGCTGGTAGAATCTTCCAAAACTATAAGAGTCCATTGCATACGTTGGAAGACTAATTCTTTAACAGTGCTTCCCCTCAGCTAATTCCTACAGGAACACGAATTAAAGCATCATCGTGATTGAATTGATGCATCAGATTCTGTGCTGCTATATTTAGTGAAGACAATTACCTGATATAGAGAAATGTGTTAGGCAGTCTCGTTCTTTGGAGGCGCCTATGTTTCAGTATATACATTATATTTTCGGAACGAATACATGTCTCTCAAGGTCAAAGCCATTATATGAGTTAGATACATTTTTATGTCAAAAATCAAATATGTATCCACGTTTTTGTTAGTTCTATACAACTTTACCAATTTCAATTCTGCGTTCAACTTTTTTGTCACGACTACTAATCATCTAAAACAAATACGTTTAGATATTTATTCTATGTAAAAATGGCATAAAGTCTACAGAGGTTAAGAATGCCCTAATTCTTTTATCACTCCCCAATGTGATAAGTTCGTAGAAAAAAAAAGAAAACTGTCTCTAAGGAGTATATAGCAAAATCAGGATACTATCAGTGACTTTACGCTATTTGTCTACAGCAAGATAAAAACTTTTTATTGTCGAATGCGTGCGATCTATCAATAAATAGTATCAATTTGAAGATTATCCTAATCCGCGTGTGAAATATGTTTTAAACGGTAAGACGTGTGTGAATGATGAAATAATAGTAATGGGTTTTTAATTCAACGGTACTAATTTCGTCCTATGTGCATAGTAGGCATGATCTGGTTGTGCTATGGCAACACTTTTGTCTTGCTTATCGAACAACAAAGCTCACCAGATCTCCTTCGGTGGAATTTTCCATGACAAAACTTCAGTTGTCCAAATCAGCACAGTCATCGCAAAAAGCTGGAATCTTGGCCAAAACCTAGAAAAAGAATAAATTTAGAAGCACATTTAATACTATTTGGAGTCCCTCAGCAACGATTTCGCAGGCTTATAACTTCACCTAAAAAATGCCAATTACAGCGACAGCCTGGGGAAGTGGGAAAATAGGTAATACAGTTTGAGCCGAGCATGCATACCTGAAAATGAAACGACCGTTTTCAATAGTACAACCTGTAGAGTGAAATTAGCTCGTAGTAATAAAGTAGGTTGCAAGAAGGTGCTATGTGTTTCAGCGTTAATTATTTTGAAGCTTGCTTTACTCAAGTGATCTTTAAAAATTAATGGAGAGCCTACCGTGAAAAGCTTACAGATGGCAAAGTTCTGAAAATCCAATTAAAAGCCTACAGTTCCTGTTTCGTCATATACTTGCTATTACTTTTATTTTCTCTCGCAAATTACAAGAAAGTACAGTATGACTGCGAGGTACCTACCTCAACATGCTATCAGGTCCCACTTACAGCACTGCCTATAAACTCTACTGCGGTACGTACGGGACACTCGCTAAACGGCAAGCAGACGTTCGTTATTTCCATCCCATAAGTAAGGAGTGCAAGTGCAAACGATAGTGCCGGCTTCATGAATTCTTTTAATGCTCCGCTTACTGAGCCAGCATTTCCAGTGTTCATACGCTATTGTGGGGATAGTGACCCTAACTAGAAAAGGGATGTTGAGATCGCAGTTGTTGCTTGAGCCTGCTCTGTACGACGACAATGCTGTAATATTTTGTGGTAAGGTCCAGCTGCACACTCTTAAAGGGCTAACGGTCATCTATTTACAACACGAATCCTTGCGTACCTATTTAATAAATTGGGTGAGAAATATATTTTGAAACGGAAATTTTTTAATTTGTCACAGCAAGGGAAATGAGATATCAAAAATCGTCTAAGTCAATACTCAGTTTGTTAAAGCATCTTTGCGCAGTGCTAAAGGTGACCACGTGGAGTAGGTCATCGGCAAATTGGCGAAATCTCATTCTCAAAATAAATGACTGACAAAATTTAAGATGACAACTTAAAATATTTCCTGTTCTAAAACATATTCCTAAGCCGGTAGCTGGGTTGTGCGGTTAAGTTTACTTTAACTCTACGTGTACCAGTAAATAAACACGACACAAAGGAAGATGAACTCACATCTCTGATTCTTTATTATTCGAGGTAGCGGATACTGGGTTCTTCTCGTTACTGGGACGCTGCCAGCAGAAGATCTTCACCCCCATTTGGTACATGTAGTCGATGGTTTTGCCCACCAGTGACACGTTTACGACGCACAACACCGCCAGAGGCAGAAAGTAGTAAAGAAGCAAACTTAAATCCGATTCTGAAGTACAACAAGCAAGCAATAAAATTAATACGGGCCTTCACCTCTGTATTCTGATATTTGCAGAGTTTAATCGGTTAAACAGCGTTAAAGATTTTGGTACTTTTGCGGAAGGTTGGTTATCCAGGGACAGCTAGGGTAACAAAATGTTGAATGGGGGTACAATGCAGCGAACAAAACGAGTTAGTCAAGGGCTACTTTTCGAAATACCATTTGAGAGCAGTTTTATTATAGTATGATGCCTCTCACTCCAACTCAGCAATAAAAGAGTCAATTATGCGAATATGGTCATTTCTGCACATGCCACTGGAAAGTATTAAAGATACTGATGTACTGACTCGTATTTTTTTGTAATTTACTTCCTCGTTTCTTTCTTAAGTTTTGTTTATTGTTGGAAGTCTATTACAGAGGAAGCAGTAACAACTGCTCCCATGCTATATAAGTTATTTTCTTTTACGAAATGTAGGCCTTATACATTCGTTTATCGTGGCATCAATCGCTCAAGGCTGTTGCGCACTACGTACCGAATATGAAGCACCTGTTGCGGCCGAAGTGAGGTTGAATGATGTAGTCGGGAATGGCATCTGCTGGCAGGAACTGCAGTGTGCAGGTCACAGTGAATATGACAGCAATGCAGCCCCACACCACCGCGCTGTAGGTGATGAACATCCGGCGGCTTGCAGCTTTTTTGACGCTCTTCTGACGGTTGTAAGTTCTGACACCCTTGACAGTTATAAGCCTGCAATCGAAGAGAAGAAACGAGCGACTGTATTAAGTTTGCCGCCCTCCGTAAATTTGTCGGTAGTGGTCACTGCTGGCAGCTAAATAATTCCATATATATCTATACATAAATATATGCAATCACTCATTTTTATATAATGAAAGCGAGCAGTATGTTATTCGTACTCCTGCTTGAGCGTAAGACAGATTGTAATCAGAAGCTTTTCACTTTCCTTCCTGCATCAAGGCTTACAAAACTTTATAATATGGTTTGACAAGCCTAAAATAAAACAAAGTCCCACAACTTTCTCTGTCCTTCATCAGTGTCACAAAGCTCCAGCGAGCTCGAGAGAGGATTCTCGATTTACCATGTATTGTGGCTGAGCACATGAACCCATTCTCAGAAAGTTTTGTTTCAGCAAACTTACATTCATTTTAATGCAAAAATAAACTTGAGAATAAAATTATTTATATAGATAAATGAGTGGTCGATGGATCACAAGTCTCTTTTGACAATGAAATAAGTAGCTTAGTTACAATCTGCATTAAAGCATCACGAGGACTATAACGTAGAAAAATGACAATCGATTATCTCTGGATATCATATTAGATAAATTATTGCAATAAGGAAACTAAATTAAACAGCCGGCTACGAAAACGATATTACTGCTTCATATGACAATCTAACGAGCATGTGCAGCATTCTGTACCATACTGAAACCTCCACCTCTGAGAGTCAAGAATTACCGTCATTTGTATAATATCATTTGAGGATTTAAGGCTATAAGTGAGGAAATGGATTAGTGACATGTAAACCTGTATTGCATAAGGAAATAACTGAATTTCACACCAGAACGCAACTAAGGGAACCATATTTACCTGAAATAACGCCATGTTTCAAAGCACATCACCGTCAGCCACATGTATGTGGCGAGGAAGCCTGAGTGTACCAACATGCCTAAAATATGAAAGAAAACTTAAGTCGATAGAGGTTGTGTTTCTACAGGAACATAATCACTTGCATAAGCATACAAGTTCGATGAACAAGGTCCTCAAAAGAACTCTGAAAGTGCTAGACATGAATGACTAAGGGTTGAATTGGTGCTCGTGGTGACATCCACGAGGCAATAAAACACATCTCTGCTCAATATACTTCCCAACGAAGTGAGCCAAAAAGAGCTCCACCTTATCCAGGGGATCAACAATGATATAACTCTCAGGGCCAACAAGAGGTGGTAACGAGGGTTCAGCACCGAATACTGAACCCTTCAGCTCACTCCACCAACGATGTTGTTTCTCAATACTCAGAAAATACTCAGAAGAGACTCCCTGGAACGCTGCCTCTGACGGCACTGGGCCTTATTATATCATGCACACTCTTAGTCTCAGCTGTACATACGTCTGCCACAACGTGCGGTTACGAAATAGCCGCCAAGCCCGAACAGCTGTTTTTTTTAGACTCAAAAGCCAGCCGACAGTGATCATCAAACAATGGTTTGTCCCGGGACATCACAAGAATATCCATTATCCGGACATACCTCTCCAAAACAGACAATGCTAAGTCGTAAGTCGTTACGTTCAGAGACAGGGCTGTCACTGCAAAGGATTTGACTTCAAGGAAACTCCATTACTACCCCTGCAATATCTTCCGAAGTAATTCTATTCTTAACCAATTCCACCCTCCTAATGTCTGCCACTGAAACAACCTCGTTCAGCTTCAAAGACAAAATAAGATGCGAGTGGTGTCAGCGAGGTGCCAAGAGGGAAGCCAACTGGCACAATCATTAAGACGAGTACATCGGGCGTGACCAGGTCGAGACAACTGCCAGTAAAAAATGCGTGGACCCGCATGTCAGTGTAAATGTGCATTTATTTTACTAGAAAGTCAAATTCTGAGTTTTAGGTCTACTGTGGGCGGAATTATCGAGTTTTCGGCCAACAAAATGATCCAAAATTGATCAAAATAAGTTAGATTCATACATTGGCTAATGATCACAAATATTTGTTTCATCGCTAACGATAAAGTCCTCCTGTCATCATGCATAATTTACTCTTATTTTTTATACAGCTGTGTTAAGGATTTTTATTTTTCATCTATTATATAACCTTAGGACATACTTTATGGGGTCTGGCAGTATGGTATTGATACGGTGTCTATCTAAGCATCTGTTCATAAGTACTATACATGAGATATTTGCATTCATAAAATGGTGAAATCATTGCCCTGAAATTTGGTTAGAAACATTCTTCTCTAACTAAGAAGCTCGAAGGGATAACTTTTTTTTCGATTTTGAGTACCTGTGCATCTGAACTGCATAAATACTCTGTAGCTAATAGAAGATGGCAATTGTCTGGTGAGCTCTATTTGACTTAGTAATGATAAAGAGGCAACGTTGTGCCACGTGGAATTCATGCAGCAATCTATAGCTGGAATGCTAAAGCAAAACGCCAATAAAATCTCCTCACCAAATGCAATGCAGGGAGGCTTGCTAATATTGTCCCAGATCTTCACGATGGCCAGAGACACATCTGCTACGAGCAAGGATGACACATGGCACAGGCGACACAGGCCGCCCAGATCTCTCAGCTGCGGTATGGCAATGTGGAAGAAGATGAAGGTCACCAGAGCCAGACAGGAGAGGATGAGGCCGATGGGATGGCTGTAGTAACGGAACAGTATCCGTGACGTCTCCTCGTATCGTGAAAAACAGGTAACAGGCCATATTTTACTGGAGTTCTTCCAACCTGAAAGTGAAACAAAAAACGTTATTTACGGCATTAAAGATTCTCAGTGACAGCCATTCATTGCAAATAACTTTAGTCATTGAATACACTGGCCGCAATTGCTGCACGCACTCATGCCCTGATCGAAAGCGTGAACCCAGCGAAAGCGACTTCGGATCAAGAGTGAGCGGCTCCAGTGCATTTTCAGCTTGTTAGTAAATTGGCACGAACCAAGGCGCGTTAGAATACAAAGCCTGTCGATCATTCTGTGACGTCAGAGCCTGTAGTCGAAAACAACAACAAAAGCCGCCATCTTTGAACCGGACGAGCCACGTTATTCTCAAGAAACACACCTAAAAATAAACTGTTTTGCGCTCATAAATATATGAACTGTTTTTAAACAAAGCTAATATGGCTGCTTATCAAAACTTTCCTAAAAAAGAACTAAGAAAAAATTATTTGCTTGGATTAGCTAGGCCTACTTTACTTTGTTTGCTTTGTGGTGAATTTGATAGCTAGCGTACATAGGGTGGATGGCAACGCTCCTCCAAATAAGGTGAGTTTTATTATACAAATTAGCGTATCCGTGGCGAGTGCATTCATTTACTGTCTGTTGTGCGAAAATTTAGACACTAATTGCATTGTTCCAATATTTTCTAGCATTCGTGCAGACAGCTAACTAGTTCAATGAAAGTAAGCCAGGCACTGGCTTTGCAGACTGAAGTTGAAATATTTTCAGGCTCAAGTCTGTAGGACATAAATTACTTTCATGATTTAAAAAAGGTTATAGCCTATTAATACCTTTCAAAGATTTTAGTGCAGTGAAACTTGTAGAAAAAATATTGTCTAAAGGTGTGCAACTGTCTTATGAATGTAGGGGTGAGTTCAGAGCCTGAGGCCTGGAGCCTATAGCCCTATAGTGCGCATCTGACAGAGTAACAATTGAGATAATTATATCCGGTGATGCCTTTGCAAAGTTTATATATTATATAACTGTATAAGAGGTCCCTGCATGAAAATTACATTTTCTTCTCGTCTAACTATTGTACCTACCTACTGTACCTATAAAGTAGGTAATGGACCAAATAGTTATTCAGGCTAATATTCGTCTTATCCCTCACTTGAACTTCAGAATTATATTAATATATTTTGATTCGTTGAAAATTACTGATTCAGACTATATAGGTCTGTATTCGTGGAAATTCCTTTTTGTTTTTATCAAATTTTCGTCGTTTCAGCTTCTCAATTGACCCGTCGTAGAGCTCTGCTGCTTTAGGTTAGGTTACATGCGTATGCTTAAGAGCCAAATTCCCTCACTCACTGATACATTATTTTGCTGTGTTTTTTGTTTATTTTACTAAATCTATTGATGCTTAATATCCACTTAGTGTTTCCATATATGACCTATCTAACTTTATTTAATGGTACTTTTTGTTTGTTCTATAGGAGTATGTCAGAAGTGTATGTGTGTATAGGTATTCTTATTTCCTTGCAGTATTTGCTTACGTAAAAAAAAACCGGCTAAATTTGAACAATTACTCCCTACTCAAATTCAGCATTTTTATTGACATACATAGGTAACGTTGAGAATAGAGGACGTCTTGGTAATTCTTATTCCATATATAGGTAAAACGAGGCATTCTACAGCTTTTCCATATAACTTTTTTCATAAAAAACGCTTAGTTTTTGAGATATTTGTCTTTGAAGTTCCCAATTTTTTTTACAAGAAAAATAGCCGGTGTTATTTTATTTAGGCTTGCTTGCGACCCCCAGGAACTAAATCCAACCTCATCTTACCCAACCTAACCTAACCCAACAAAACTTAATCTAAAAACGATAGGAACTTCAAAGTCAAATATTAAAAAAAAAAAATTAGCATTTCTGACAAAAATGTTATTCGTGCAAAAAGTCTTAGAATGGCTTACTTAACTTAAATATGTCCATACAAATACAGGATTTGAGTGGGGGTAATTGTAATATAATATCAACAAGTGATTGAAACTAACATCTCAATTAAATACCTTCTTGAAAATGCTTTTTTTGTAATAGCTATCATATTATATGAGCATAGGAATATTGATACTTTGTTTAAAACACTAAAAAAACTAATTTTGTTTTGTTCATTCTTACATGTCCTTTTGAAGATGAAGAACCTATTGTCATAAATTGGGCAAGATGGACTAGCATGGAGAAAATCACACACGCAGTGAAGGTCAGTGTAAATAACTACTGCAGTTCTTTTGGTAGTTTATAGACTCCTCATTGCTTTGGAATTAGCTCATCATTAGCTACAGAATTATAGGAATATATTATTATAAAATAAGTACAATTTTAACTTTTGATGAATAATGGTAGACTGTTCATATGCAGGAATGTTAACACTTGACATTGAAATTTAATTTGCTATTACACTTGGTGTAGCAACAGGTTTGTAACAGGTTTGTAACTGAATACCATTGCTTTAAGGTAAGTTTCTACTGTTTAAGCAGCCTAATTAAATAGATCTTAATTCTTCCTCCCTTTGTTCATTGAGCTGTGCATTGCTTAGCCTCTGTTGGTAATTAGGAACCTATGCAAAAACAAATAGAATTACAGTTGTGGAGTATCTCACGTCAGTGACAAGGGAAGCAGTGCAAATAAACGTTACCTTTTCTCTTTCACAGTTTATAGTTGCATTTCTTCCCAATAATATGTGACTCTAGCTCCTTGGTCTGTGCTCTTCAGCTTTTTTTTCAGGTTAGGCCTAATCCTCAATAGAAGTGCAAAAAAATAATAATGATAATATTATTAATGCATGTATTTGATCGAGAGCTGATTCCTGCTGCCTAGTTCATACCATGTTATCAGACAGAACAAGTCTGTATTGACAGTCTGTAATATTATTATTAAAACTTCTCGTACGGGCCGCCATGGACAGTTAGTGTTTAATACGGGAAAGCCCCAAACGCTGCTAAAGAAAATCCAACGATAAGCCGTTAACATCTGACTTAAATGCTTGCAGGCCAAAAAAACCGAAAGCCAGTTGCTGGCAATGAATTGGTTTTGTATCGATGATTTTATTTAGAAACACATTTACTGTACTTATATGGTCTCTGTGCAGATTCCTACTCTGGAGAGGGTCGATCTTTCTGTCAGCGACTCCTCACCTTCCTGAAGGCAAGAAGTCACCAAGCCCAGCAGGATGGTAAAAGTTTGAGTGACCATGCTTAGCTACATAGTTCTTTCTTAAACTATGATAGATATTGTATTGCTTTGTAGGTAGTTTAAAAAATTCATTCCTTGAATTCAAGACTTTCTGTTTTTAGTTATTTCTTAGGCATAGGATTGGCCACATGGTTAGGTTCACCTCTCTGAAAGAGTAGGCAATCGTATTGTGGTTGGTGGCCGGAAAAAACATGGCGGGGCTTTGCAATACATACATACGTGTATGTTGGTTGCATGACAGGAATATTGGGGCTTTGGTCATTATTGAAGGGGGGGGGGTCAAGGCTTAGCTAGGCCTTCAGGACGTCCTCTTTCGTGCCCGTTTTGCTGCCTTCCATAACCATCCGCCTACTGATGATATTTTGTTCTGTTCATCCTCTTCATTCCCGACTTGCTGCTCACGTGCCCGTTGATCATATAACACCTTCGTGCATAGTTTCCACGTTGTTTTGGACGTCCATTCAGGGAACAAAGGAAGGACCAAAGGATTATATATTAGTGTAGGTTCACCCATGATATGTTTTGGGGAGCAGCGACACCAGGGGGCTTGTATAGGCTACCTTAACGATAAGCTAGGCCTTCGGGACGTCTGTCTTTCGTGCTTCCATCCGATTTCATGCTCTTACTGATATTACTTTCTTCTGTTCTTTCTCGACTTTCTGTTCCTATGCGCGGTGATCCTGTGTAGGAACACCTTCGTCCAAATGTTCCCCTTCTCTATCATCATTCTCTGTATCCCTTATTTCTTCCACTATTAAATCACCCAAGTTGTAGAGACAGAACCTTAAACTAGTCAACAATCTAATCTAATCTCCAAGCCTTAAATAAGGTTTAGGTAGATTTTGCAGGCCTATCATAACTGGGAATGTGGAGTTACCCATACTAACCCCAAAAGTTTCGCTGCTCGGCACCCATTTATCTTAAGTGTCTTGCATATCAACTACATACTGTATTATCAGTGCTTTGCATTATACGTACATAAATATGTGAACAATACTTAGGGAATAAGTGTCTGTTTTTCACAGAGTAGCACTGTAGCATAGGGTGGAGCGTTTTTCAACTTTTTTTTGATATTCCATAGTGGGTAGTTTGGAAACGTTGCCAAATGGGGAGAAAAAAATTGTGATAAAAATATTTTTTCGTAAACGGATATCTTCATCCGCACCAAGACCCATGAAGTTTGAAAAAAGTGCTCTTGTGGGTGAATTTTTTTTCTTTTGTTCACTAAACAGTAGCTACACATCAGAGAAACACGCACGTCAAGTTTTAGGGAGCCAGTACAATGCTAAGTAGGTAAAACAGGGCGATGAAGGGGTCCGGGCCTCTCACTAATTCTGCCTGTGAGCTTGAATATCTAGCGTCAAATGGCATTTTCTGCAGCACTGCTTCAATCTACATGGAGGTAGGGACCACAGCCGCCCCTACTCCTAGAAAACACGTGACAACCTCCGGTCCAGTGTTGTTTACGTCTTTTCTTGCTCGAGGTGCTCAGCTCTGTACTACGGCAGCACTGTACAGCATTTCAAAGCCTGCGTTGACCAACATTTAGGTATATCACGCAGAACTGGTTTACCGGTAGCAAAACCTCGTGTAAGTCGAGGGGCAGAGGTACGTCTCGTTTTGTTGGTAGGGTAATCGTCCTTTCTGAAGAGATATTATCGAATAAGATTAGGTTAAGAACTCAGAACTCTGGAATCATTATAGATTCATAAAGTCAAACCTAGCCTCAACATAATGTCTTCAGCCGTGCCACTCGTCACGATCCATGACTGACACTTTTGCCTCAGACTGTGCTTGCCCGCTTCCCATGCCGTCCGTCACTTATACAGGGACCTCCGTTGCGCGCTGCGGTCATTTGCCTTTTGGTTCTTTCCAGGCAAACACTGTCCTTAGCTCATACAGAATAAAATTTCGTTTTAGTCATTCCTTTATATCTTGCTTTTTATGCGAATTGCTGATGATAGGAATCTGATCTTTCCCGAAACGTCAAGATTTTTTATCAAATTTATCGACTATCGTATATTTGTTTTAGGATACCAATATGTTTGGAAAGAAAATCAGTACTATATAATAATTCACGTCGTGTTTTTATTTATTTATTTATAACTATATTTATATCTTTCCTGTCACGCTCTATGGGAATAAAGTAGGAGAAAATTCAGGTGCCGAAGACGGTGTATTGGATACTGAGGTCGCGCTTGGGCGCTTCAGCTGCATGAGGGACCTGAACCTGCCTGCCTGACCGTGTCTGGACATGTTCATTGTTAAACGGTGCTACGGGTGGGCTCCATGTCAGAAGTGCACACGACAAATGCTCACTATGACAAAAGCGCACACGACAAATGCTCACAGAGACAGATGCGCACCTACTATTCTATCGTTTGATTGCGTTTGTAAGATTTCCTGTAATTCATTTGAGTAGTGTCTAGCTCCTAATGAACTTTTATAACTTTCATTATCTTTAGTTAACATTTTGCCACCTACATTCAGGCTGAGTCCATTTAGAGAAGTCGCTTGGCAGCACTGCCTAGAGCACAAGTAAGGATAATCTTTACTGTTTCTACCGGTAGGAAAGGAAAGAAATGACCTGAAGAGGAGAGCAACTCCTCCCCAGGGCACAAAAAGTAAAAACAAGCCTAACTAATAGACGATAGGAAAACAAAATAAACCTAAAACACAATCCACCACTGTAGCCGCTGCTGCTAGCGATTTTACAACCATCCACGCCAAAATATCTAAGCAATTAGTCGTTGCTTGTTATTAGGCTTTACCTCTAGTTTTTAAGTAAAACTTAATTTTCAAAGCTAAGCTGGTCAGTATTTATGTGTGTGCAATATATAAGCATTTATTAATCAAAACCTATGTACGGGTTACCAGAAAATCGCAATACGAAAATAATGAACAAAAAAACAAAACATGTTACGATATAAGGGAAGCGTACTGTTGAACGAACATACATTCATTTTACGATATTGAACGGGGAAGCTGCCTGACTGTCGTTCTACTGAGGTTTCTACTGAAGAATGCATAATGACTCTAAAATTCGCTGTGTAACTTGGTCAGATGCGCTATCCCAACACTTTCATATCATTCAGCTTTACAGGGACATTGCAAGATTGAGCGTGTGTGCGAACAGCAAACTGAGATGGATGAGCTAAAACGGAATTAGTAAGAAATTAATGCACTTTGCAGCGTGCTCAACAACTCTCCAACTGCAGGGATTAAAGGCTTGAAAAGAACAAGCTTTAACTTGAACAATTAGGTTATAGTGAAGTGAACTTATCGCTGGGAATGGTTCCAAAATTTATTTCAGCACCAGTCAGAATAATGAAGTGTAAATGGAAGTTCACGTTTAAGTTTCTCACACTGTTTCTCAAGAACAAAAGGCAAACCATATAAAGCATTGTACGTTTCTGAGGCAATTTATCACTGTTATCATTCACACTGCTTAAAAATCTTCTAACTTGGAATTCAAACAAATTTGCATGGGTAGCCATTTGACGAAATGTTAAACTCTTCAATCGAATACACTGACTGACAGGATCAACAACACAATACATACGTTTAGAATGTATATAGGTTTATGGCTTGTTCAAATCCCCACAGCCGACCTCAATTAAGACCTTTCACTAAGGGTAATAGTTCTAGAATTGTTGGAGAAGATTCTAGCAATTCTTTGTATTGGTAGTCTTTCAGTTCGGAGGCCAGCACCATCTAAGAAGAAAAGAAACGACAAAAAAGTAGGTGAGTATTTGTCTTGTGCGGTTTTGTCAATGTGGGCATTTGTCAGTGTGCGCTTTTGTCGTGTGCGCCTTTGTCATTGTGAGCATTTGTCGTGTGGGCATATGTCCGTTCACCCTACGGGTGAAGTCACTTCACTACGACTCGTAATATATATCCAACTTGAGGGCCCAGCCGTAAAAAATGACGGCAAAATTCTGTGGTTGAGCTTTTTATTGTTCCGGTTCCTATTATAAGTTTTGCTGTATTACAGGTCTCTTCCCTGCATGCCTGATCTTCCATTAGTGAAACGCAAGCTGTACAACAATGAGTTCTGCGATAGCAAAATATCCCCTTGCAAGATAAGGAGTAAACATCAGGTTTGAATTGATTAACCGTTCAGCTGCACTAACAAAAATATAGTTCAGCAAAAGAATTCACTGGAAATGCCCAAGGCTCACCGTATTGTGGATATCAACTGATTGTTGAACCTCCAGCGTCGAACTTTGGCTGCGATGTAAATCAGTACTATATAATAATTCACGTCGTGTTTTTATTCATTTATTTATTTATAACTATATTTATATCTTTCCTATCACGCTCTATGGGAATAAGAGAGGAGAAAATTCAGATTTTAAACGACGAAAAAAAAAAAAGTTGGATACCTTGGAATCCTTTTCGTCAGTATCAGATAGGGGAAAAATAGAACTCTGTCTGCTTGCCCCTTTTTGGCAAAAAGAAAAGTTGGGAACATTGGAATCTCTTTTTCTTTGGTATTAGATACAGGAAAAATGAGTCTTCGGACCGACGGACTGACGTACAGACAGCTCTCTTATTACAGTATAGATTGTTTAGACAGAATGCTGAATTTACATTTAAGATGCCTTCTAAAGAGTAACAAGCACAGGAGATGGAGGGAGTTTTGGTGAAGTGTTAATTTTTTTCCGTCATTTATAATGACGACACTGGCCACTAGTGAGATATAAAAAGGCGTTTGCTCAGCGTGAAGATTCAACTACTACGATATCATTCAGCAATGGAAGTGGGGATCCAGAGCCCGGGATGCGCTATCGTCTCTCACGACGGAGATGTGTGCGTGTTTGTGTCCGCAGATCGTGTGCGCGTGAGCGGCGTTCAATTTGGTGCGCAGCGCTGCTCGGTGTATCTCTGATTAAGTTAGGTTAGGTTAGGTTAGGTAATGTCAGGTGACGTTAAGTAACGCTAGGTAACGTTAGATAAGGCTAGGTAAGGTTAGAAAGGTTAAATTGGGTTAGGTTGGGTTAGGCTAGGTTAGGTTGGGTTAGGCTAGGTTAGGTTGGGTTAGGAAAGGTTAGGTTAGAAAGTTAGGTAAGCAGGTTAGGTTAGAAAGTTAGGTAAGCAGGTTAGGTTCGGTTAGGTAAGGGTAGGTAAGGTTAGGGTAGGTTAGGTTTGCCTAGGTAGTGTTTATTTTAGTGGTGGTGCCCAGGAAAGCTTACGTGAACGCAAAATCATCGTGAGAGACGATAGTGCACACGGGATCTAAAGGCCGGAGATCCAGAGCTATATTTGTCACCGGTACTCCAGGCGCTGAAATTGTATGGTATCTCTTGAACAAGGAGTCATGTACTTAAAAGAGGATAATTTGAGAATTGACGCACTGCCTCTCTGCCTGGTTGTAACCTCGTTCCCTCCCTCGTTCGTTCGCTGGTTGTTGACACAAAATAATATATCACCTATTTTTAGGCAGAATGCTGAATTTTCATTTAAGAAGCCTTCTAAACAGTAACAAACACAGGAGACAGCGGGGATTTTCCTGAAATGTCTGCCGTCATTTATAATGACAGCTCGGGCCACTATATATAAATAAAAACGCGACGTGAATTATTATTTAGTACTGATTTGACGATGTAGCTTTCTCTTCAAGTATTTCACCGGCACTGGGCAGTAGACAACTATTTCATCTAGCCCACTGTCTCTCTGAGAGTGCATATTTCGCTTCAGAGGCCGAAATTTAAGCACTTCAGTGAAGCAGAGAGTTAAGTATGGAAGACGGTATTATGGATACGAAGCACTAACATTGTATATAAGCTGACTGGAGGGGCATTCAAGTGTATTGCAATTGTTTAAACGAAGACGGGCTATCAATGGAGAGATGAAGCGCTTATGGGGCACAGTGACAAGAATGATGTCCTTGTCATTTTTTAAATCTTTTAGAGCTTCACGTTCAACAGCAGATAAGCTTCTGGCTTGCAAAAATATGGTGTGGAGGTGTTTACCGTCAGTTCAGTTTACTCTACAAATCGTGTAAGTTACTTTCGGACATCTCATTATATCTGAAGAGATTTATAAGTAAAAGTTCTTTAAAACGACTCATCAACGTATTCGGACGAGAAGATGCCGATATTTTTTTACTAGCGTGTATCATGGCCAAAATACGCAGTAACTTTGGTCATCTGTGGCCAGCCTACACTGTGTGCGAGTGCTCGAAAAGCTGCTCTGTAGTTACAGTTTTTCGCGTTTTAGTCTACCTAGTGTTGAAAAATACGGGCCATACTATGCCAGAGTAGCGTTAAATAGCCTTTGTTAGCGTGCTGGTATCATCCTGTAAACTACCTTAGTTAACGGACCAGCAAAATTGAGCTCTGTCGGTCCGATCAACTACCCGCAGTGACGTCACAGTTGTGACGTCACTATGCGAACAGCCTTGTACACAGTAAAGTAAAGGGAGTAGGGCAATTTCTAAGTGGTAAATTAGGGCCACATTTGGCTGATGGGCGTGGTTTTGAGGCCTACGTCATCGTTCCCCAACGCTGTGATTGGCCAAGGCCAACCTGCCAGGTCTTCATCGATGACGTCACAGGTTAGGGCTAGTTAAGCGAATTTTAAATATCCGGATAGGGAAGGTTGTGAAATACATCTCAACAATGTTCCATAATTATATCGATCATATTTCGATACGTTATCACCCGTCTCCAATTTTCGCTGCTTCCCCTCCGGCAAGATCTTTTGAACATCAATGCATTTAAAGGGCAATGAATCCACAAATTGTACTGTGACAATTATTGTTCGTATATAATGGATGCGTTGGTCAAACTGGTGATTTAATAAAATGATTGTTTAATGATCTTCCCGTTTTGAAAGATATATAGTTTATTGTCCAACCGTTGTGGTCTATCAGCAGCAAAACTTCGCTCGCGTGCGAGCGGTAACTTAATCAAAAATAAGTTTCGTTAACAAGTATATAATTTCTGAATTTTCTGCACAAAGTCAGCATGATTACTGTAGTCAGTGACAGCCAATTCTTCAGATTCTTTTCTTCAATATCTATATTAAGTTATCGAAGAGATTTTACGCCTATTTATTAACCCAAATTAGGCATCACGAAGAACATTATTTTCTTGCCGGCCGTTACTATTGCCCGGTTCTCTGCTATTGGCCCGTTGCTCCAGCATAGGGCGTGCCTAGTTTGTGACGCCACGTCTCCGCCGAAATCAACGGATTTTCCCTACTGCCTTTACTTTACTGTGCTTTGCGTGAACTGATTGAACTCGTGCTGCTAGTCGTGCATGAATCAGTGCCGTAACACTGCCGTTCTTGACGTAGAGCTACTAGGGTGGGAAGGTCGTCGCTCTCGTCACTGCCGTGACGAAACTAGTAGCGCCTAAATAGAGAAGACTTATACTTAGTGCTTCATTGCTAACAAGGACTTGAGTATTTTCTGATCTTTAAATAATGTTAGTAGGTAATCTTTTTCATTAAAGTATTTCGAGGGAGTGGATTGAAATTTACTCGTATTCTAAAGATCACACATTCAAATTATCTTCTCTGAGCACTTAATTGATGAATCCTTTTGCCAGAAAGTCAAGCGCTGTATTCAATCTTGAACCAACTAATACGGCTTGGTAAAATCGTGTGTTTTCGTTACTAACATAAAGGGAGAAATCATTTAAAACAAATAATAAAATTTCAGAACAGGGATTCTCACGCATGCTTCCACCATGATAAAAATGACTTCTCGTAAGCTCTCGGCACGAATTTGCCTCAGCCGTCGTTAGGGAAAGGCTGCATTTATGTCTTGGAGCTATGCACAAATACACGCATCCATACAACGAAAGAAAACTCTTCAGCAAAAAAAAAAAAAAAAAAAAAAATAGAAATAATATCAGCATTGAAGTACTTTTTTGCTGTAAAGGTTTCTTTCCATGTACGGATACGTGTTTCTGTATGTAGCTCCAAGACATAAATGCATCTTTCCTCTGGTGATGGTTGTGTGACGGCCCTCAGTCCACCTACCGGATGCACGATCGTGGTCATGTGATTGCCACACCTTGAGTGTCTGGCCCTCAGCTATAAAAGGGCTGACCCGCTTCTCGGGGCAGCCCGACTGCTATTCTCTACGGAGGTTGTATGTCAACATCATATGCTGCTGAATGCGCCTTGGTATCGCCATCATCACTGGAAAAGTACGTTTTTGCTTTGAACCGTATCAAGCTCATCTTGGCAACCTACCGGTGAGTGTGAGTGAGGAGCTATTCTCTCTGATTCTTGATTACTAACCACCGAACCCTGCCCAAGGAGAGTACACACCACACTACCGGCCTGCCAGACCGTAAGGGGAACCCCATTAGGGTAGGGGGGACGGCAGGTCAAGGGGTGTGGTCCTCCTTGGG
>LQNS02277602.1:25458910-25469424 GCA_001587735.2 Parhyale hawaiensis | reverse complement strand
TTGAAGTACTGTTTGTAAAATGCAGTTGGCCAGAGAAAAGAGAATCGAGAGAAGAAATTTTAGATTTTTCTATTGAGAGCATGAATGGTAGCGTACAGAAAACAGTCGGCTAAGGCTGGGTATACCGAACTAATTAACACTAGTTAGCTGCTGCTAACTAGGATTCATATTATCTCACAAGTCTTGTTACATGAAAGATAATTTTGTTTGTTTGAGGACCGAAATATATAGAGCCTACGAGGCTTGACTTATCCGAAACTACAGGTAAGTGTACCTACTCCGACCCAATGAATTGAGTTTGAAGCATTGGCCGTTAATCAGTGAATTTTGAGACTTCCGCGAACTCAATAGTGCACAATAAAATAGAATTCTCAACCGGCTCAATGCAACCGCATTGCTTTTAACACCTGCCACAGGATTCAGAGTGGTAAAGCCAAAGCTCTCGCTAAAGACTCGAGTAAGTCAATCCGCGAATGTTTCATTTCGGCGCCCTATCGAATGTGCCTTTACTGTAGAGGAATTACTGTGCAGTATTTCTTTATTCGGTGTAGCAAATTCGTTTAGATACGTACAACTGTTCACTGGGAGTGAAAACCAGTCGACGTATCTCTAAAAAAGGATAAATAATTCACTATACTTAAAATGAGCACTGGAATTTGAGGATCGACAGTAGGGTAACGTGGGGCAGCGCGCCCACCTACTCCTTCAGCAGCGCGCAGAGGGTCATAGTTAATCAATAGAGGCCTCACTCTGATCTAATACGATAGCTCTTTATTAATGTGGACGCCCAAACTAAGAAGTGACATCGAATGCATGGCAGAGGCAAAATAGTTGAATTTTGAAAACAGGCGCCTTGCCATAGCTTGAGGCAAAGTGCCCATAAAAATTCAGGTAACCTACCTAGATTACTTATTGACTTCTGCTCAATAACACGTTAGTCAGAGACACTGGGATCGCAGTTATAGCAAGATTAGCAAAATCCCACGCTACCTGTACAAGCCTCATGAGTTCATTTCTTGCATGCAGCGCGTTAAAGCCACGCCTCGTAGGCTTTACTGTTTGTAAATGGTTCAGAACAAACCAAACAAGACCATCCTTCATTATTTGAAGAATCTGAAAGTAGCATCCGTCTTCTCTTGGCAGTATTCGCCATTTCCTTTCCTTTTTCAACACGCTTTACTCCTGCTGCAGTTTTTAAATTTTTGCTACCTATAATATATAGAGGCTTGGTGCTTGCTTTGTTCGTAGGCGCTCTGAACCAACATAGTACGGGCGCTTTGCCCGAAACCCCACATCTCCATTAAATCAATCAAAACCACTAAAAGATCATTTGCAAGAACCTATAAATTGTTACAAGTCTAGCAGAAAACACAATACTTTATAATTATTCAATAGCTAAGAGTCCAAAGCAGCTATTTCGTACTTTAAAGAAATATGTGACTGACACAAAAGTACTTTTTACAAGCAAAGCCATGTATACGCTCATAACTTACCTCAACAACCTCACTCAGCCATACCCTTCCGTACAGTGGAGCGTAGTGGGTTCCCGGACCATTGCATGTTGTGACATGTGGCTACCAACGCACTAACTCTTACTATCATGAAAAGATGCTTTACCATATAGGCGCCCTGCTCCACGTTACCCTACATAATATTATTTTGTGATATCGTCAGTAACAAATGAGTTAAAAATTTTTACTCACGAATTACGTCCAGACAATACTCCGAATAATTTCGGTAAGTATTGTCGTAAGCGGTGTATAGCTGGCCATCCGGCAAAAGGTTCGCTTCTCTGTAGAGTGGCAGCAGGGCGACAGAGCAGTTTAGTATTTCGTTCGGGAATCTATACAACTCCTTTAGGTCGTCCGGCCGCGGTGCCAGCCGACCGTCCACATACGTAAACTTCCAGTCGAATTTTGGGTCTTCTGATCCAGGGTCGACGCAGCCATCCGTGATCGACAAAATTTTTCCTCGTTCACAGCATTTACGCACACAGGTGACGTTTGTGCAGCTGAATTCCTCCTCTGTTTCGTAGTAGTAGTCATAGTCAGTTGCTGAGTACTCCCGGTCCTCTAGTACATCTTGAGTCTCACTCCTTACCGAGGGCAGTAATGTAGTCCGCTGGGTCGTGAACTCAGCAGAGTCAGCTAAAGCCAGCGCAAGATCAGCGGCTTCGGTGGTGTAAGCTGACGATTTGGCAGTATCAGGGTTAATTCCTGATGCTGCATTGGCTACTATCGTCATAAGGAAAGCCAACATACTTAGCTGCTTGAAAGTTTTAGTGAGTGCTGTTCGTGACATTGTCAACCGTTGCCCATTAATGTGCTATACTATTCCACAGACCCTGGCAAGCTTTCATTAAAAACTCGTGTGCTACAGTACTATATCTGAAATATTGATAAATTAGTTAATCCACAGTATGTTATGTATATTTTTATTGTTTCTTCCACTCAATCTTGCATCTCGGTGGGAAAATCGTAGAGAATTTTGAAAACGGTAACAGAGGAAAACGTTATTCAAGAAAACACGCAGAAATGTATCTGATGTAAATAGTATTGATACAAATTTAAGGATGTGTTTGGTAACAACCAATAAAACAGACTAAAATTTTGATGCTGTAACATCCGAAAATATAAAAAAAAAATGTTAGAGGTTTACAGGCAAGGAGGAATTCACTAATTCTTTGTTTTCTAAGCTATCGAGTATAAGCTGTCTTTCTCTTATATAGTTTTCTGCATTACTGATAGCACGGTTTGAAAATTAGGAGTTGAAACATATCATCAGCAATGCTGACTCACACCCTTGACTTTCAGTGGATGGGAAATTCTTAAACGTAAAAGATGGTAAAAGTAAAGTTAACCTGACCGCACCTTCAACTGGGAAACCCACACGCACTGGTTTGTGCTGCGGATATAGACAGGAAGAAAGAAAGAACATTTATACCTCATTTGGATGCGGATACCAACATATTAAGGGCACAGCACCCTGGGGTTTTCATTGTTAATACTAACATTAGAAAGAATTAGCATTTGGTCTGTAGAGTTTCACTGGTACAATGCCTACATGTTATTAAGGAGAGATGATGGTGACATTATTTTCCGTCAAGAGAAATGCCGGTTAAACAGAGTTGATGCGTAAAGGCAAAGTCAACTTGACCGTACCCCAACTGGAAAATCGACATGCACTGGTTTGTGCTGCAGATATAATCCAAAAGGCACCAGAGGAGTATACGGCTGCACCTGAGCATAGACTGCACAACAGTGCCATTTAGTTATGATAAAAATAAAAATATTTAGAGCTAGAGATAGACATAAATATAACAGTTTGAAATATGGAGTGAGTTTTATGCAGTTTAACTTTTTTATCCTGTACATAATAAAAAATAAAACTAGAAATAAAACAGACATATTACAATTAACAATACGGTGTACCATTACGAATTTAATTCAGCTTTACGACTGCGACTCCGCTATATGTGATGGACAAGAATTTATCTGAGAATAATGGTCTTTTGAGATTTATGCTATGGGTTAGAGAGTGTCTGTCGCGGTCGTTTATTTGGATCTCTCGGAGAGCGACTACACCATCTTGGTGTACTGATTATATTCAGTCGCATCATGTATTGGATCATTTCAAAGCTTAGCTTGGAGAGTGCTCGTGTACCAGCCGGGAGCGGGTGTGGCACACTTGGATATGCCCTCTCCGAAAAGAACGTCCACTGTTCTCGCTATTGAGAGTAAACTGCACAACCTCGGCATTTGCAAGAGCGCCATGCAGTGACGAAATAAGCATCGGGCTTCATCTAGTTTTAATTTCGTGCTAACTCGTGGCCATTGGAGTTGTTTTTAACCCTGGACTGGCATGATTGCCCAATGGTGAATTTCCCCGTTGAGAATCCCTCAACGGGTGGTATAATATAATCAGTGACTTTTCCAAGTAGTTGACATAATAGAGAACGAGCGATTAGGTGAGAAGTAGGCGCAATTTTTTATTTGACAGTTGTTTAATTTTGAACATGAATGTTAGTGTACTGTTTACGATTCTGCATAATTTTTGAATGCGAATGTCGCTCTGAATGTGGACGTCAACGATAAATGTTTATCCATCCACACCCCAAGCGATTTAGAATCATTGTGAGGTTTCATAATAGAGTAATTAAAATTGACCTAGCAAGGCTGCAGCTACTAGGAGAGGTGTGAAGTGGCAAATACAATACATTAGGTTTTATCCGCGACAAGCTGACGACCGTAGTCTTAACCTGTTTCTAGTTTTTGAAAGTGGTTTTTCGCACGTTATTCTGCTCAGCTTGTAAGAACGGTACTGTGATTTGGACATCACCGGCATACAGTGAGAGGGTGCAATCATGCTGTTCTAAGGGGATGTCATTGACTAATATTGAGGACAGAATCCGTCCTAGGATTGATGTTTACGGGACACCAAAGCTGTACGTGATATGAGGTGACTCAGTTGCATTGAGCGTATACAACAAGGGTTCTATTTTGTTCATAGCTAGCAAAACAATTGGGGCAATCATTCATGGATGTAGTTTTATTTAGTAACATGCCATGGTGAACATTATTAAATGCTTGGACAGATAGAGTAGTAGATGAAGAGTGAAGCGTTTATGGTCCATCTTCCGGTAGATGGCTTCAGTAATGTGTAGAAGAGCATCCTACGCAAACAGTAAGTACGTGCTCTGTAATTAAGCGTACTGGGGTTTATGAAGAATACCTGATTGCCCAAGATAACACGCTAGTTGATTTGCAATCGCCTTTTCGAGTAGTGTTGAGAGCATAGGAAGAAGGCTAATCGGCCTGTAGTTCCCGGGTGTATTTTGCTCTCCTTATTTACGAAGGGGTTTTATGATGGATTGCTTCCAGGAGTCAGGCAATGTTTCAGTTATAATTGAAGCCTTCAGTATGAGCAGAAAAAATGGATTTAGAGCGGGAAATGCTTCTTTAGCGTAAGTACGTAATCAATATCTTATCATGGCTTGTCGCTTCAGCGTCTTTCAGAAAATACAGAATATCTCTGAGTTTACTGACACTGCTTACTGGTTCTGGACGCCAAAGATGCTCCTTTTCCCTCTCAAGGCCCTGATGCACTTGTTTTGTATCTAGGGAGGAATTTGAGGGAGAGTCGAGCACAAGCTGGTCGTCGTAACCTAAGGGTGGCTGTCGACTAGTGGCTTCTTCAAACGCTGTTTTGCCCACCACCGCGAAATAGGTGTTAAACCAGCGGTCTTCAGAAGTGAGTCATGCATGTACACAGTTTGCATTTGCTGCTTATTTTGCTCTATTTCTTGGAACATGTGCCAGGTTTGTTTAGTCTCGTTATGATTCGCTCAAGTCTCCATGAGTAGGCTTGCTTTCGGCTTCGCTGATTAGTTTCTTCAAATATGTGTTGAAACGTTTGTCTGGACTTTTTCAGGAGCACCTCGTTCCGAGATCTTTTTAAACTCCGAAGGAGAATTTTCTTCTTACCGCTTTTCTGTTTAATTTCTTCAGTCATCCATTGGTCAGGGAGTCTTCTCATGGTGACAGTTTTAATAGGGGCGTATTCATCTAGGGCGGCACACTCCCACCTGTGAATAGGCGAACGTGCAAGTTGACACTTTCTGTGTTATATATTTTCTGGAAGACGTTGTTGATAAGAGTTTAGTAACACTTCTCTGGAGCAGATTTTTGTTTTGTTCATTGGTTCTCGTTCTAATTTCGGCGTTCTATAATAGTGATCTGATGACGATCAGCGATAGATGGTGCTTCATCAACAAGACACTTAGTATTTGCGGTTTTGTAGTGGCCATCAATAACAGACCTAGGTTCTTCTTGATGTTATTCTCGTTGCTTCATGCAGCAACTGAGTTAGGCTTAGACGGGCATTTCGCTTAGTCAGGCTGTCCTTACCATCGGTGACATCGGTGTTAAAATCTCCTACGACAAAGAAATCTTTTTTGTCTCTTAGAAGTTTCAAAATAATCGCTCTAACATTTTCAAAGCGTTGGCTGTAGATGCCTGTAGATACTGCCGACAATAAACGACTTGGATTTGTTCATCTGGATGGAGAGAGTTACCATTGCTACATCCTCACAATTCTCATTTTTAAAAATTTGCTTCACAGTTTAGCTGTCTTTGACATATATTACTGAACCGCTGCCTCTGTTTGTATTTTTTTACCCCCGCCAAGGAGGTTATGTTTTCGTCGGGTTTGTCTGTCTGTCATCAAGATAACTCAAAAAGTTACGGATGGATTTTGATGAAATTTGCAGGGATAGTTAGGTATGTTAGGAGGAATAGATGATCACTTTTTGGTGAAGATCCGTTCATCCGTTTGTTTGTCTGTCTCATTTTTTAATGCCATAACTCAAAAATTTTGGATGGATTTTTAAGAAATCTACTTCAGTTGTTAGGTATATTACGAAGAGTAAATGACCAAATTTTTGTAATGATCTGTAGGTTTGTTCGTTTGTTTGTCGCTGTTTTCAATATTATGCTCGTTAGCACAATAACTAAAGAAGTTATGAATGGATCTTGATGAAATTTACAGAAGTGTTTAGAATTGTTAAAAGACATAGATGATTAATTTTTGGTGATGATCAGTTGGTCTGTTTGTGTGTTTAACCAATGTCAGCAGCATAACTAAAAAAAATATGAACGAATCTTCAACAAAATTACTGGAATTGTTAATACTGTTATTAGGCACAAATAATTAGATTTTGGTGATGATACAAAGAAAATTACTCTATCAGAACCAATTTGAAATTTTGTTAGCGATGCCTTGCTTGGTGGAGGCATGCGCTCTCAGTGTGCTCCAGTTACTATCTTGATTGAATATTTTATAATAGGGAATGTCTAGATACGAGCTTGGCTTGCTAGAGTCAAACCCAGAGTCAAACCATCTTCTTATACATAGGCCAACTGGCCCCAAAAGAGTAAGTTCGGCCTCAAGTTCTCACATGTATATTGTTTTTGCCAAATTTGTACTCAGACCCATAGTAAATTGAGTGATGTAAGAAACGATGAAGCCTGCAAATAACTGAGTCAGGGGTATGCTAATTCAGGGCAACTATAGCAGTTGCCAGTTTGAAAATGCTTATAGCCCTATATATTGCACTGTATAAACCTCAATCTCATGAACTTTATTATTATTCCGAGATTGGCACAAGCGTCATTTTTTGAACTGATCATGCCCATGGAACAATCAACTTATTATAAACGAATATTTATTTGTACGCTTGGATTGAAACTTTGTAATTAGATTTAGGTTTTCGCTTCATCCTCTTAGGCATCACGTCTAGCTGGTCCTGGCTCATTCGCTTCGTAAGTGTACTAAATCTGAGGCAACATCTAGCAAATATTCTAGGCGAAATTGAAACTTGTTGGGAAGTATAAAAGAAGTGCACCATGCAACTTATGTCTAGAGTGAATAGAGTTGAACGTGACCAAGAAAAGGTAATCCATGGTAACAAAATGTGTCGTCGATGACACAAAACGGGTCGACACTATAAAGAAACTAGAAAATGAAAGATGACGTCTACTGAGCATAGTACCTTACATACATGTATTTAGTTGGATTCTCTTACATATCCTGGCAAGAGCATCCTTCATCTCCCTCCACTTGCTGTCAAGAGCATCTGCTCACATTTTCCCTGATCTCCAAATCACAACGGGAGTATTCTAGAAAAAACACGTATTCCACTGCGCGTCCCATCAGGATTATTTTGCACATTCACGTATCATCCCCTTTTACAGTCTAATCAAGAGTATTATGCCATACACACCAACACTTCCCTCCACATCCCGTCAAGAGTGTCTTACACTCCACCACACCCCTGCAAGTCCAGCTAGTAACAAAGTTGGCCGCGCTTCGTCAGAAGTTACCTGTTGCGCAGCCTGCCCACCGAGAGCGTCCTTGCGTAAACTGTCGTTTAACGCTCCCGAACTGGCGACTGGGAGTTCCAAGGTTAGTAGAGCAAGACCGCAGTGATAATATTTATTTAGATCTGTTCATGTAACACACTGTGCGTGCGTAAAAATAATAAGTAATTCTTAGTCTGTACGTTGTGTTAAATTATGGACTGCTCAAAAGGTATCTCAAGTCATCGTGCGTTTTTTAGACAAGGTCGATGGCGCGTTCCATCTGAGTAAGTGGTCTGTTCTCTACTTGGAGATAATCCCTAGTTAACGTAAATAAATTGTTCAACCAACTCCATTCGGCTGTGAGGGCAAGAAAAGGTTTTTGTTAATGCTAATGCAGAAATTTATTATTTGTTGGCTCAACTGGTATATAAACTGGAGAGTTTTCATTACCCCTATCTTCTCCGGGCGGGTCTTTTCCCTGCAGAGGCTTTTTCAAGTTAGAGAATAAAAAGTCCTCAGGCAAATAATTAAAACAGCTTGATATGCGTAAGGTTAAGTTACTATATTCGCAACAAGTCGTTATCGTTTTACTTTGGCGAGGATCTGCAAGCAGCTCGTTCAGGGAGGCAACCACAGCGATGACGAGACACTCGCTTGCTAAGACTGCAGAAAGTCTGCCTGCGACGTGCGATCTCCTTATTTAGGTAGGTGAGTCTTGCAGTCTCTATGTTGTTGTGGGTTGGACGCCATTTTTATTACGTTACCGACTGGCGTTCCCTGATGCTAGTGAAGCATATATGGGTGTTCGATTTACCATTTAACCGAGATAATGAAATCCCTACCAGTAGTAAATGTTTAGGATTCAAAAGAGTAATCGGCTTACGATGAACTCCTGAAATTCGATATAAAAGGTTCCAATTGAATACTCAGCATAAGAGTTCCCGTCAAGTTACAGTTAATCTCAGTAGTTGTCGTCGCTTGAAGGAGTTGAATGAAAAAATGATAACCATTTCTGCCAAAATTTTAGTTTAGCTTACCCTAGTGAAAACTGCCTTCCCAAAACGCCATGATCTTCCCATTTAGTGAGTGGCACAAGCACGAGTTATTTCTTCAAAGCTGTGCATGGAGACCAAGAGACGTCATACCGACGGACTGGTCGACTATGCTATATATTTTTTATACGCATGTACTCCACTTACTCGATCTCCTTGCAGTTCTCTAAAGGTAAAAGGGTAGCTAACTGTGTTGTAATAGCTTGCCGTGCTCACCATATATTATGTTACACTTTTCATTAGCTTGCGAAGACGACCAACGCTAATTATCATGCATGCTGAACCAAATGCAGCATTTAGCTCGACTGTTAAATTTCATTAACCATAAAATTTTCAAAAAGGCTTAGCTTAGTAAGTACTGTTACGAAAGCTCTTCAAAATTTGTTATTAATCGATCCCCAAGTTGCCGATGGTTAGAGGATCGGGAGCCATTTGATAGAGACTGGTGCAGTGCCTACATATCGTTTTGCCTGAACTTATCTGCGGGCTTAGTTCCGTTTAGCCCAGTTATCCAGAGAAATATTCTCTTTCCGACGAAATCAAAAACGTTCGCAATGATATCTCAAGGGAATAGTTTGTTTTGCACCTTTTGCGTTTATTGATACTTCTTTTTCTTCTAAAATGAATTGCTAACTGGATAATTTCTAAAAGACCTGAGTGCTTTCTTTCATTCAAAACCTCAATGCCTGTTAGGTAATGGATAGGAGACTTATGATCCTAGTAAAGTTAAATATATAAAACACAAGTAGTTTTCATTGTATACGTAAATTTTTGCGCGACTTCGAGCATACTTTACAAAATTTGTTAAGCATTTGAGCTGCCGTAAAAACATTAGCGAAATATTTTTACGATAACTAAACAAGACCCTCGGTACAGATCTCTAGCGATATCGTCAGGCGTGAAAAACGTTAGCTGGAATACAATCCCTTTACCTCCTTCAATGAGTGTCTATGCAACTAAGATCTGCAAAAAGAAATAAAAACTGATGTTCAATTCCTTCTTTATCAACATCTGATTCACCAATAGGACAACTGCTGGGATATATATATATAACTAAGTTAAAAAACCGAAGCAGAAATGGTAATTTTCTAAAACGAAAGCGTTTCGGAATCTTATGTGTATACTTAATTCTAAGAGTTGTTCTTGGCGCATTTTTTTCAGTGTTTACGTCCTACATTACATGCTATTGTGAATGGCTAAAGCGTGAAATATAGGGGCGGATTTAATTCTCTTACCACTTCAGCCCAGAAGATGGAATTTCAGCTTTCCAAAACGCTTGCATTGTAGAAAACGACTCGTTTACTGTGGTTCTTCGATCAGCCTGTCGACGTTTGAGTGTGCGATCGTTTATTTTTTCATTTTGTAAATGAGATGAAGTGGCGCCTACGCGGGGCAAAAGTTTCCGCATAGCTCCCAGCAGACGACCTTCAATTATAGTTTTGCATTAATGCTTAGCTGCGCAACGGCACTGGTAAGGGCGCGGTTATAGTGGGGGTTCTTGATTGGTTTTCCTAGAATGAGATAGCATAAGTGTTAATATTCACATATATGTGTTGCTAGCAATGCCTGTTCATAGTATAATATCATAATAATAGACCTGGAA
>LQNS02277602.1:25386365-25407827 GCA_001587735.2 Parhyale hawaiensis | reverse complement strand
ATAGACCAGCGGTCAGCGGTTACGTGCACTGTGGAGATAATTCGCTGCTGGCTCTCTCTTTGGTTGCAAACTGCGGCACCACAGAAGACACCCAGCAGAGTGACTCCACACACATGAGGTGATGTGAGAAACGTCACCTGGACTTTTTCCGAAGACTCTAAAGGTAACTCAAGGTAAGGTAAGGTATCCATCCCATGCAAAAAACACTTATCAGACAAAAAAGTTCCTTTCTTGCTCCTCCCTTTTCTCAATATACCAAACTACTAAAGTTTTGCATAGGGCAAAATTTCTCCAAATAATCTTAAAGATACACAAAAATCTTGACTGCATTTGAAAAAAATCTCTCAGTTAGGGCTGACTTCTTCATTTCAACACAAGTCCTCTTCGAGGGGCTCCGAAAGAAACTTGACTGAAACTTGTTAAAGAAACAATGTAACTTCACCGCGCGCCCTAAGTACGAAGTCCACATACGCTGATGGATGCTGCAGCCATAACAGATGCCCGCTTGGTAGCAGAGGAATGCACGGCTAAGGTCGACCGAAAACTGTCAGAACTACGGCATCAAAGACGACAGGATCACGTGACAGATGTTACCGTCCATCCGCCCATATATCTGGCTTGGATTAGCACTCCTACAATAGAGTATGAGCTCCAGAACTACTGACACCACGAGTAAAAGACAAGAAAAAATTATAACCTGTTATAGGGTAATCCCAGGTGTAGAGCATGAAGATCCAGCACTATTAGATACTAATGACTGTCTGTATCTCCACGTAAGAATATAAATTCTCAGTTCTTAATAGCAGATATTCTTTTTTTTCTGGAAGGTTTTACAACCATGTCGAGTAATCAGAGCAGTTGTCTTTTCATATACACGAGAAAAGGTTCTGTGCCAGCAAGAAATTTTTAATTCCTGGTCACGAATTCAATATACGAATGTTACTGGAGCGGATATGAGCCGTTAACCGAAGTAAACGTGAGGAAGAACTTGAACTAACTTTCCTACGTTAATTTTGATGATCAGCTTCTGTAGAAGAAGGTGCGTGTGCCTTTCGGTAGCACCAGTGTAAGAGTCAAAGTTATTGCAATTAAAGTTAGCAAGTTGTTTTTACTGATGAAAATATGAGATGTACTTTATTTGGAGCAACTGCTTCGAACCTCTGCCCCTAAATCGAGTAAAGATCATAATCATTGGGCGAACGTAGATAACCTTTTTTTTACCAATGTAAATATATGATTAGAGCGAACGTTCATATGCTGTTCTAACGAATGCTGAGAAATACTACAAGAGCGAATGTTACCCTACACTTGTTACCGATGAAAAAAGACGTCAATGGAGTGCATGTTGCAACACTGTTCTGACTAGTTAGAAGATCAGAATCCATTGGAGTAAAATTTATCCTCAAGGACCCATGGCATTGCCAATGTGGAGGTCAGACATTACGGAAACGAACGTTTTCGAAAACCAGTCCCTATCCTTCTTTGGGCAGCCTCTCAGCTAAGCTCTATCCGGTTGCACTTCTCCTGTTGTGCGCAGTGCATGGCAGCAAGACTTCTTATGCAGGGGCCACACTAGGTATTTACGCAGACGACTTGATGCAAGGAGGCAAGACTCGGACGTCGTTGATGGCACCGTATCTATGCTACAGATTTTAAATATACTTCGAAACAGCGCGCGAGCTGCTCATCCTAGCAACCAGTTGGGCGTAGAATTGCATATGTGGCCCCGGCATTAGAGAAACGAGGTTCCTCCTCTAATATGATTGATTACCTCCGCCAAGGAGGTTATGTTTTCGTCGTGTTTGTCTGTCTGTCACCAGGATAACTCAAAAAGTTATGAACCGATTTGGATGAAACTTACAGGGATTGTTAGGTATGTTAGGAGAAACAGATGATCAACTTTTGGTGAAGATATGTCCATCCGTTTGTTTGTTTGTTTGTCTGCGTCATTTTTCTCGATGCCATAACTCAAAAAGTTATGAATGGATTTGATGAAAGTCACATGAGTTGTTAGGTAAAATAACAAAAAGTAGATTACCGAAATTTGGTAATGGTCCGTTTGTTCGTTCGTTCGTTCGTTTGTCACTGTTTTTAATTTTATTCTTGTTAGCACAATAACTCAAAAAATAATGAATGGATCTTTATGAAATTCAAAGGAGTTGTTAGTATTGGTAAAAGACATAAATGATCAAATTTTGGTGCAGATCGATTGGTTCGTTTGTATGTTCGACTCATATTTGTCATAACGTTTGTTAACAGTATAACTCAAAAAGTTATGAACGGATCTTCAAAAAAATCGAACAAGCTGTTATTAATATAAAAAGGCACAAATGATTAGATTTTGGAGCTTATGCAAAGAAAATTATGGTTTCAGAGCCAATTTGAATTTTTGCTACCGTTGGCTCACTTAGCGGAGGTATGCGCTCTCAGAGTGCTCTCGTTTGTTATGTTATTCTGATTATTTTATTTCTAATTTTGTTTAGCTTCGCGTCATTCACATATATCAAATAATACGTAGTCACAAAATTACAGGCGATTTTCGAGGTTTGCGGTAGGTCATCATCACATAACGTAAACGCAGTAAACGTTTATTCAAGACATTTGTATCATCAGCGCATGAGTCACCCTCTTCTATTCTATATATGCTGCGTAGAATTCTAGGAACAGCTAAATAATATTACGTGCTTCATTCAGATAAGATGATGCCCTATGACTCAATGATCACCAGTAATCGAATCTTAGCGTGACATCTTGATTGCTACCCCATGCATGAGCTTCCATGAGTTTCTTCTCACTTTAACAATCGTTGTTGTGATCTTTTCTATGGCGTTTTAATGGTCCCAGGCAACACTACCCTGATCGAGTGTCCGCTACACAACAGTTGCTCCATTTCTTCATTCTTTATGTTGTTTCCTTTTACTCTTTTGAAATTTCTTTGGAAAAGCAGCTATAGAGAAACTCAAGCTAATATATCTATTAAAAGCATTCAAATCCAAATACGGTAATTCGAACATACATAACTATAAGGGTATTCTCCTAAGTGAATAGTTGTAAGGGTAGTTGTGAGAGCACATGTAGCTGTGGGGGCAGGTAGTCTGCAGAAGAATATACGTATGGTTTGATGATAGAAAAAAAGAAAACACTCAAGATATGTGTGGCAAAGCTGAAAATAGCGAGATGATCACTGAAAATTTATCCTCTCAATATATGTTATAAATGAATTGTGTAAAGAAGAAGGTTATCTTGCTGCGAGGGGAGTTTGCCCTGGCCGCTACAAAAAATATTTCGTTTTTGATTTAAGTTTTCTTTACGTATATGAGGTTAGGTTAGGCAAGGTATGGTCAGCTCACAAGTACATGGTTAGGCAAGGTGTGGTCAGCTCACAAGTACATGGTTAGGCAAGGTATGGTCAGCTCACAGGTACATGGTTAGGCAAGGTATGGTCAGCTCACAAGTACAGGGTTAAGCAATGTTAGGTAGGCTACGCTAGATTTAATTGGATCCGTTTTACATAAGTTTAACATTAACTATGTTAGTATGACACTACACTGCTCCGATAGCTGCACCTAACAACTAATCTGCGGAGAATAATTTTACTCTAAGCTATTTTGATACACTGTATGATTTCAGCATATTTTTTGCTACACATTGATTTTGTCTGTTCGATTATAATTCAGACGGATTCTCTTCGTGCATTATGCTAGTTCACTTTATGGAAACATTGTCTTATTAATCTCATTAACTGCGTTAGTGGTATTTACAAAATTATCCTTATTAATGCTATAATCAGAAAATCTTCTAAGAATTCCTTGCATATATATAATTCCATTTTATGAACGATTTGAGCTAAATGAAGGCCATTATAACTTAATAAGTTAATAAAATGATATATTGTTAAACGTACCGCGGACGCTGGGCTAATTAAATTATTTCAGTGGAAGTGGGCCAGAGGAAAGCATACTAAGTTCTATTCGTTTTTTAATTACGTCTGAGAAGGGTCTTTTTGTTCTGACAAGAATGTTGTACGCCAATGCAATCGTTCTTATTCATGTTTGTTATAATATTTTTTTTAAGCACGAAGAGACCTATAACGTCGGCCTAATTACTTCTTCTATTTCAAATGGAAGATCTACTTCTTGTTCTTCTTGTGCTATACAATTTTCTGGGTGTTTCAGAACAAACCCGCACCATTTTAATTCAGCAGGTTGACTCAATTTCACACTTAACTGCATTGATAGTTACAAGTAACTATGCAATCTCCTTCTTATGCGTAACTCAGCATGTTTAGCATATCTTAAATGTATTTGATCAGGAATGTTACTGAAAAAACATAAGGTGAATAACACCCGCCCATGGAATATGGTAGATTAAGCCGGCAGGGGCACTGCGACTAAGTGAATGAAACAATGAAGAGTTATCGATAGAATTTCATTGCCGTTACTTTTGATGGTGATGTTCAGCAGTATGATACGTGAATCAATAATTTTGGAGATTTGTATGATTGTTAAAATAATTGATAACGTCATTACTTGTGATGGTGCTCACTTGAATATCTTGGGAGAAAATTTACAAGAGTTGGGTTCTAACTGAAACTGATGCACAGATTTTCTAGGGAAAAGCACGCAACGGTGCCCTGCTATTCAAAAAAGTGCTGGTATCAATTCTCGTGTAATTTTTGGCCGCCCCAGAACCTGGTTGGAGGTTTAGCTTCAAGGTCATCCCAGCATTCGGGTCTGTATATTGAAAGGAGGGTGAAATTAATTTGGTTGCTAAACCATTTCCGTCTCCAGCTTCATCCTTAAGGCCAAGACTTGTACGCAACAAGAAAAGAAAAAAAATATTTTAAGTTCTTTGAGCATATTTTTTTCCCTTTCACATCAGAAAAAAAGTTTTCGGTTTGTGATATTTTCCTTGCAATAAAAACGAGAAGCGGTTCCGTGTGGGATATTGTCTCTACTTTAAAAAAAAAAGTTTGTTACCTTTTTTATTTTGCTAATTAGGTATAGCGGCGCCTGTTCAGAGGCAAAAGTTTCCGCATAGCATCAGCCAGACAGGTAGGCAGGAGGACCTTCGTGTTCTGCATTAGCAATTTTTGCGAAGCATATTGCGCTTCAGAACTGCTGCGTATTGCTAGCTTATATAGCGACATAGTGCCTATTTGCTTGGGTGCGCTGAGACAAACATCATCTTAATCCAAATTTAGATTAAAAACCTCCGAAACTTTAATTGATTCGTAGTAACGCAATAGATTGACTCTCAAGGCAGGTTGAGTTTTCGGTCGTATTATGTTAGCTGTAAATGAGTTTCCTTCCATGAAGCGTCTTCGTCTTGGGAAATGAACGCACTTTACTGACGCTTATTCCAAACCTAGATTAAATTTGCAGCTTCAGTACAGGTACCCAAACAATTATACCCATTGCATGTATTTGCACAGATGTGCATGGGATTGGTGCAATTTCATTTTTTATTGAAGATTATAGTATACGTTGGTTTGTCATTCTACTAGAAATTGATTAATTTTCTTTCTCGGTTCGACTGATGAAGCGATCGAATAACAAACCGATGGATGAAGCTGTTTTGGTGGGCCAGCGATAAACCGTATATTCTCGTTGGTCATCGGGCGTTCGAATAAAGGAAATGCGTTGGAGTAACGAGTCGCAATTTTTTATACTTTCCTATCAGATAATATATACGTCACCATTGCATCACATATAAACCATGCACTGATACCAACGAGGCCGTCATGCAAAAGCTAATAAATAATAATAATAATAATAATACAATCACTAAATAAAAAATAAAACAACTACTGTATAGATTAATGGGCCACGTTTGTGCAATAGATCAGTGGTTGACATAAATACTGCTAATAACCGCTGATATTTTCAGCACATTTTATGAGTAGCAGCACTTATTCATAAGCACGTGTGGGTAAGCGCTGTTGTGAGTTCGAATGAGTCTTCCAGTAACTTTTTCACACTCATTAGCATTCGTAATCACGAGAAGTGAGGGGAAGCTGGAGGGATTTTCAAATTGTCCCTCCATATATTCTGGCTGCTTCTCTTACTCTTCACACTATCAGATCATCATAATGATAGGTTTTGTAGGTTAGAAAAAATCACCCTCGTATATTCACTAGAAGCAAGATAATAATGGATGCATACTATTGCAACTTATTCTTGCCTCCCGAGATCGAAGATGTCATTTTTTTTAATTGTCTCTCATTGTGTCTGTTGGCAACATAACTCAACAAAAAGTTATGGACGGATGCTCAGGAAATTTGCTGGAGCCGTTAGGGATACTACTAGGAGTAGATTATTAAATTTTGGTGAAGATATGGAAAAATTTCGGATTTTGGACCATCTTGAAACAAATTTTCGTTCGCATTGTGTAGCTTGTCGAAGGTCTGCGCTCTCGGAGTGCTTCACTAGTTATTATTGGCGTTGGCTGCCAAGCAGCAAGTAGCATAAATCGGGTTAGTAAGACAGTCTTGTGTTTCCATCGGCGCTGCATAGTCAACGTCTGCGTGTTGTACAGTATTTGCATTTTTACGAATATGATAACCGTGGCCTAAGCTGGCGTAGTGGGTGTGACTAGATAATTTAGGGTATCCCTTCAGCTATGAAGAGAGTAAGACTTCTGAATGCTGAGCAGTTGTCTGCTGTTCGTAAGAAGGTTCGCCTGTGTGTTACTAAGATCTCCGCGCAGTGTTCTGTTAAAGTGTTCGGACTGTTCCCGGGGCTCCGTTCCCCTGTTTTCGAAATTGAGCCGCGAAACCTTTACTTGAACAAGTTTTTTTTTTACGGAAATGAGTCGTAACTGGAGGTGAAATATTACTGTGGTGCAATGAATACGGACTCATTAGTTCTTACTCGACTGTATTTTCCTTGCCACAAGCTTGGGTTGTAATGCTTGTTGTTTAATTTTGTTAGTGGTTTTCCAGTAACAACTGATTCGCAAGTATGGTTCGTTACCGTCTTGTTACCCGGTTTCATATTACCATGCATGGGCATGATTTAATTTCAGCCCAGCGACCTCGTGTCAATTGAGAAATCTTCATCAGCGGTAAATCGAAAAAGCTTTTGGTGTAACTTTACAACGAATTCACTGGCGTCAATCACATTAAAATTTCATGCAGAAAAAAAATCTAGATTAAGACACTACTAGCTGGTCAAGCCATCCGTTATGAAGTAAATTTAAAGCAGTCTTAGAATAATTTAATCAAGACTATACGATTCAAAATGACGAAACGAAAATATGTTTCATTTTACGTCGAAATGAGATGATCATATTAGTCGCTTATTCTTTTTCATTTCGAAATTGAGAGCGTAAAGTTTGTGCAGTATTTCAGTTCAGTGTTGTTCTATCTTCACAGAAAGAAGTAAAAAGTACATTTTTCGCATTGAAAATACTTCTCACGAGTACACGGGTTAGAATTCAGTTGTGCACTATCTTAACATAATAACTCATATTTTGCATCTTCACACAATTTATATTTCAAAATTTATTAAACCTAAAGTCTACCCATTTTCACATGCATTGTAAAATTTGCCGAAAAGGGAATACAGCAAATGCACAACAGCGCTTTTTTTTTGCTCCCTGAAAAATTTTTTTAAGTGCAGAGACAGCTCAGCGTAAATAAATTTAGTTACTATGTAAAGAGGTATTATTTTTGACGAAATTCCGAAAGAGAAAAACTTGTGTGTACACATAGAAATGCGTTATTAAAATTGTATATTAAAATCAAGATGGTTTTGAAATCCACCTCCATGATCAGTTCTGACACAAAAGTTATGACTATTGCGCTTAGCTTTGGGCTCATTTGGTCTACGTAAAAATATAAAGAATATCTGCATATAATGTTGCTTGGACGATAATGGAGTTTTAGTACTCAGTATTTTCTCTTGAAATATAATTTTCCTTACTTAATTTGCTTTCCAACGTTTTAAAAGAACCTTTATGCCTATGTCACTTTCAACATGTCTATTCCATAACGACGTTTCTCCACACGTGAAAGTTTTCACCATAATCGAAAATCATATGAAGTATGTAGTTAAAAACATCGTTTTCCTAAAACTGAACAGAGTTTGACCGATCTCAGTAACCACCATACGAACGTTTTGCCCGACAGAGCTCAGGTGTCCTTCCGAACTGGCGACGACCTCACGGCGACTGCGCCGGAGCTTCTTCAAACATCAGGTTTTACCTGTCCCTGGTCCCCCCACGCGTTGTGACCCTGACGCTGCTCCTGACTGTCTCCAGGCTCTGGCTGCCCCTGCAGAGCAGTGCGCAACTGCATGCCATATAAGATTATGTCTTTCCTCTTTCCTTTGTTGATCATCTCCTCAATAATGCATCGTGAGTTAGACGCTATTAAATCTTAGCTGTGAAAAAGAAGCGAAATTAAGTTTAAGTATTACCGGTAGGAGGTGCTGAAGATGCCTTTAGTGTTTTTTGCAATTTGACTTAGCGACGGCTAATTACCGTTGAACGAATGACTGTCTCATACAAGAGGACGTGGATACCATGCAGGCAACGAACCAATAAACCAGATAATGAGCCAGTAAACTATATATATATTTTTATAGTGATTTTTTTTGCACACAGTTAGCGGAGAAATATTCATACACCCTCAGTATTCAATATTTTTACTAATTTTTCAAGAGCTAATGCTTCTACAGCGTCATGCAGAAGTCAAATAAGAACATAGAATCATGTTAAAAAATATTATCATGGCCTCTCATTGTAATACCGTCTATCAGTCGTTTCGAATACTTGGTTTTTGACGACATTCGAACAAACTTCGATGGGATGTTCCTCCATTCTTTAGTAGCCCCGCGTTTCAATTTTTGGAGGGTATTCCGATTCTGACCGCTCATCCTCGCTTTAAATAAGATCCAAGTTGGGACTCATAGAAGGCCATCATGGCTGTGGTAAACCAGTTTTAAAGCCGTGGATTAGTATTTGTTGCCCAATATATAAAGAAGAAGTGTCTGGACCAAGTACAAAGTCTTTACACTGTGTTTGTGGATGCTATGAAGACTTTCGATGCATCCAACAGAGTCATATTATGGGTTGTACTGCGGCGGTTTGACTGTCTTACAATTACGAAGACGCTCCTTGATCGATGTGCGAGTACTAGGAGGAGGCACCACGTTCTGACCTCTCCGGAGTCAGTCCGGGCGGCGCTATCGTCGTTCACGACGGGTTTGCGTGCGTGTTTGTGTACGCAGATCGTGTGCGTGTGAGCTGCGTTCAAGTTGGTGAGCCACGCTACTCGCTGTATCGCTGATTAAGTTAGGCTAGGTTTGGTTAGATTAGGTAACGTTAGATAAGGATAGAAAGGTTAGGTTGGGTTAGGTTAGGTAAAGAGGTTAGTTTAGGTTGGGTAAGGGTAGGCTAGGTTAGGTTAGCCTAGGTAGTGTTTATTTTAGTGGTGGCGCGCGCAGGAAAGCTTACTTGAACGCAAAATCGTCGTGAACGACGATAGTGCGTCCGGCAGTAATATAAGACGGTGTACTAGTCCAGGATATTCAGTCTACTGTACTTTATTTCAAGCAGCAGTGATCGCTACCGCCCTACGGGGATCGATCCCGACGATGGTGTCCCTTTGAGGTATCGCTCGGAAGGCAGCGTCTTTAGCTGACTCCAACTGAGGGCGAGGAGCTCGGCCAATGACTCGGCAGTAGCGATTCCGTGGTGGTACTGCGGTGCGTGGATGACGCAGGGTGGGAGTCGCCACAGGCCTCCTGCGGCTGCGGGGCGGCACCTCTGTGCAGGCTGTTACATGCCACTTAAAGAAAATGCCCTCTATGCAGAACATTCAAGATCCACCACTGTGCTTAGTTGTTGGGTCGATGTCCATTGAGAGGAAACCTCACCTTTTCTGCGCCGATTGTTTTTGACGTTATATCCTAAAAAGATCGAATTTTGTTTCATCACTCCATAGTAATCGTTTCCAAAGAAATTTTTTTTATCCAAGTGAGGTTACTCAATGTTCAGTGAGCACTGAAGCGGCTCTAATACCTTATGCACAGACAAAAATCTGCGTGGTAAGTTAATATCCACCTTTTATTGAATATTTCTCATCAGACTCCAGTTTTGGTTCATCGCTGCGGAGGTAATTAAGAACATCGTTCTAGAGATTCCTCTGTGTCTAGGGAGAGAAGCCTTGCAGCCGGTACAAGTGTCCAGGCAAATGAGTTTTGGCCATTTTCACTCTCGCAGCAGCATGACATGTGCTTTATGAAGAAGCGTTCGTTATCGTTGACGACCATGCACTTTACTATACTTCAGATAAAACTGAATTGTGTGACTACTCTCGCTGGTAGCCTTCGTATCCAATATCTTGTTAATGTCATTCACTATAAGTGTTGAGTTCATATCGACTTCCTAACACAGTTTCAGTTCAGCTATACAGTGTATCGGGCAGTTTCTGTTGCCTTCCACATCTAGAAAAAATTAGTATTTGTACCATACTGAATAAATTTTTTTCTAATAAATTGTATTGATGTAAGGATAATAAAGCGTTTAGAAAAGAGTAAGGGTGGAAACAATTCGGATTTTTTTTAACTGAAACTCTTCCACTAAATGGTAGAAAAGGGTAATTTACTTCATTGCAATTTGAATCTGTTAAACACACTAACATTCATGGCATGTTCGATTAGGCTCCAAAATTAATCGTTCGAGGCTTGATGTATCTGAAACTTGACACAGAAGCTTTGGCTTTGCCTTGTTGAATCGTGTTGAGAGTTAAAAAAACAATTGCGTAGAGCCTACTAAAGACTTCATTTTGCGGAGCAAGATGGGATTTCCGTGATGCTGAAGTGTAACCGATTGAGGGTCAGTACCAGAAGCCCAGTTCAGCAAGTCGGAGCGCTATTGCCTAAAGTTTCGATTACATCAAGTCTTGAAGGTTTAAGGGATCAAACCAGCAATTTTGGTCAAAATTATCTTTTTTCTCTCTCTTTTATTTGCTGAAAAGGGGCGTTTAGGTGGTGGGCTATTGTGTCCTGACTAGAACTCTCGCAAAAAGGGGCTGCATGGGGTGGTTGGTGGGGTCAACATTATGATTCGTTTTATTTTTCGGAAAAGGGATGCTTGGCAGTGGGCTTTCACGTTCCAATTTTTTTGGGGGTGCAGGCATTAAACCCCCCTGAAAAAAAAGGGTCCGAAGGGGGCAAAGGAATCAAAATTATGCTTTTATTTGTTGTACAACTTTTTTTTCACTTAAAAATGAAGAGATGTCATTAAGCTTTCATGCTAGAAAAAAAAAGACAGTTTTGGAATCCTTGAAAGATTCGTGACAAACTAATAAAGAAATATTTCAATTTTACATTTTTTTGAAAAATTTAGTCAGTATTAAAAACTGCTTATCAAAAGAACAACTAAGGCCTAAATCAGAAAAGTTACACGAACAGAATGTGTTTTTTTTTTAAATTACTTATACTGTACAACTATCAGACCAATAGATCAACTTTGCTGATATCGGCTTTGATGCACTAGGTGAGTATACTTAAATAATAAAATATAATTGTATGTAAGTTCGCAATTTACAGGTAAAAAATATATAACAATGCATTCTTATCGCCTCTAGATTATAACACAAGACAAATACAGCATTCAAGCGTCATTCATAGAGTCAAAAAGTGCACTATATGACATTTCACCATAACATTTTACGTTTTTGCCTCCCGTGTAAAATGTGATTTTTCCAGTTAAATATTAAAAGAAGTCAAGGAGTTAACAAAGAAGAGTTTTTGAATCTTTGTAACATTTCTAACCAACTAGCGAGATCATTTTTTCCAATTTTTACCTTAAATTATAGTTTTATTACAGCTAAATACCGAAATATTTGCTTTTTTATATATTTCAGTTAGTGATCGAAAATCACATATCAAAAGTAATGGAAAGAAAAATAGAAAATTCGAGATGGCTATATTTTATTACAAATGTTACAAGTTTTCTAGAACTGTCTTACTTTTGTTCTAACATATAATCTCACAGACTTCTATTGTTTTGAAATGTTCGAAAAAAATAATAATAGAACAAATTTTTCTATTTTCTCAAAAACTAAAACTAAAATCTAAAAGGCACTTGTGCAGAATGTGTTTCTTTTTCAAAATTACATATACTTTCCAAATTTTAGAACAATCGGCCCACAAATAAAAAAGCTACTGGAATCTGGGTTGATCCCTAATTTGAGTGCCCAATCGAACATGCCCACATAGTAACTTGTTGACGTTAATTTCGCAGCGTATTAGTTTACTGTACCATCTTATCTGGCAACACAGTAGGGACAACGACTGTGATCGACAGCGAAAAAACAACCCAGCACGACCAGGATGCTTGAAGTTACAAAGGACCTTATACCTTCATGCCAGGATGTAAGGCTAGCCAGAAGGAGAGTGAACGGCAGGCTGTTGCAAAGCTGTTTGAAAGTACATATTGGCCCAGCAAGAAGTGTCGGCTATCTGGGACACTGACAAATTTAAGCCCGTCTGGTTTGAGCTAGAAACCACTCTAAATGGACCCCTGAGCAGTCGGAGAAGGTCGAAATGGTACATTTTGTTTATCAATTCAGCTGTAACGCATGTATACAAGAACCCTCGTTATTTGTTATATCACTCTGCGATGTGTAAAGTCACGATTATTTTTTTATTTATACAGCACCCTTTCCTGCAAACTAGTAGCAATCTCATGAAGCTGTATTTCCGCGTCTGTTCCATTGCTTTTAAAGATCTTTTTTATAGTTGCAGTAAGTTATCTCACACAGATTAACCATTCCAGTGCTGGATGACCGTATCCAGAGTGAAAAGGCTTACCAGACGACCAGACATACACTATAAATGAATAGGTAACAGGGAAAACTGGAATGCAAGCTACAAAAAAAAAAAAAAAGGATAGGCCTCGACCCATCCTGCTGAAATTGCTCATCAAGCAAATTTTTCGCCTATTCCTATAAAACATTCTCGGTTATTTTTGCTTCTCGTGTTCATTGAGCTGTACCTACAGGGCTGCCCGATGGGATTTTTGTTTTTATATCTAAAGAAGACGGTCAAATTTGCTACGAAAATTATTATGTGAGGAGTCATTTTATTCCATAGAACAAGCCGTGTTTTTGATGATACTAAAAATACGGTTGAACGTATAGAAGTACTAGGAAATGGTCCACTATCGCAAATAAGGTTATGACATTGGCGAACAACCTTGCACGTTCCAAGAAGACTCGGCATCTTGTCACACAGCTAAATTGGTAAAAACATGTCCGCATAAAATGATGTTCAGTTTCTTGTAAGAGCATGAAATTCACCAGTAATGAACCCCAATTAAAGTATACAGGATACTTCGATAGAGGAAATACACAAAGCGCCCATTTCAACAAAATAGGAATTCACATGACGTTCCATCCAAGTTTGGGCCAACTCAGAGATATTTCAGGGTTTGTGCGAAACTTTACTCATTGCCATGCGCTTAATCGTTGAAGTCCTCATAGCTGCTAAAGTTGGTTCAGTTTGGTATTAATAATATTAAATCTTTATTGTTTTTCCCTGAATTAAAGTCAATAGATTTGCAATCAACAAAACTGATTCAATTAATAATTTCGTGGAAAAATGCCAAATTTTAAAGGATTCCATGGTAATTTAGCCAGTACTGTATTAATTATGTACCGTAGTTATTTGATGCTTTTTCGGAGCCAATGATTAACTGGTGCAAGGCAGCGTTGAGCGGTTTTGTCGTTTATATCGAGGCGTTGACTTATAAGTGACAAGGCTCTTGGAAATGCTACTCTTTGCTTCACATTACGTCTCTTGAATTTTGGACAATATTTGTACGTAGGCATATTCTCGAACACTCTCTACATAAATACCGTATTATTACAAGCTTTGCTGCAGTTAGAATTTTTCCGACGGGTTGATTAATTTTGTTTCTTATACGTTTTCTAAGATTTATTGGCTATGTATGCTCAGTTCATGGAACTTAGCTTTTCGTTTGAAAATTCAATTGTATATTCCTTGCCATATACTAATACTTAGGGCTGCAGAGACACTGGGTTTTAAGAAAGCAGTGAAAATATTGAATGTTGAGGCTGTACGATTCATTTTGCCAATAATTGTATTTCGGAAAACATAAATTGCTCGGTGAATGACTAACGTTGGGGAGGCCTTTTCAAGGTAGTGATTGAAAGAAGCTTCAAGTTCTCAAGTTTCTGGATCGCTCTTTTATGATTGCTGATGTGGTTTTAGTTAACGACTAAAGCTTAGTGAATATTGTTACTGGTATAACAATACCTGGAATTCTGCGTCGATCGTTCTTTTGGCCTGCCGGACTTCCCACTCAGAATTTCAGGTTTGCATAACGATGTCCTATGAGAGATGATCTTGTTTGGCCGGCTGCTAAACAGGTAACTTTTGACGCACTGCGCACATTGTTGTAAGAGCCGGGCACAGAAGGAAGGCCAGGTGGGTGCACTACGCTGTAGGTGGGAGGTGGAGGGAAAGGTATTAATAGAAGGAGGTAGCAACAGCTACTTTGGCGGCTGCCTCGGGAAGAATATCAGCTTCCGTGGAAGCCAAAATTCTTCTCGAGGCGGAGTTTGGCGGGCTCGCTGATTAGCTGGGCAAGTGGCTGCGAGAGTGTGAGTTTGAGGGAAGGGAAGGCTAAGAGCCTGTGATTGGTGGCAAGAGAACAACCATCGAAAGTAATCACTAGCCTGAGGGTCGAAATAATGTGTTCCTTCCCTGTATTTAACCTCTTTGAGGTAGTGGAAGGACAGGTGTGTGTGTGTGTGTGCACTCTACTGTTGCTGTGAGTTGTAGGGCAGCGCAAGTGTAATTTCAAGCTGTTCATTGAAAGTTGGAAACAATAATTGTAACTGCTTTCCTATCAATCTCAAAGTAATCACCTCTGTTGTCAATCGTAATAATACACACGGTTTCCAAAATGAATCACAGCCTCCATGGAAAGAGTGTCAAATGCATACAAATGAATTACTAGCAACAGAACACAATATCCTATTACCAGCAGAACCAGTAGTAGCTACGATTTGGCGCATCAGATCCTCAAGCTCAGAAATGTTCACCTCGGGACAAAAAATCGTTGTTTTTTTTTTTCTTTCCGGGGGAGGGGGGGCACAAATAAGTCAGGAGAATAAAATCTATTTTTAAATACTTATTTTGATTACCTAAGTGGTGGCGGTATAGAGTATCGCCTTTTATGAGCTAAACAAGGACAGCCGCTTCTCCCCTATGACGGACAAATACTGTAAAAGCTAGCCATGCGGTGGTGATATAGTTTGAGAGTGTATCTAATGCTTCTTTTTCACTGCAAGTGTCAACTCCACGTGCTCTTATTTTAAATGACACCAAAAAGAAACGATTTAATAACCGCATCCTAGTATTTATGTCTTGTGAGGCCCGTTACGCCGGTGCCTCCTTTACCTCTCTCGGTCTTGGGTTGGTCTCTGACTTGGAATTTCTGAGGACTTTTGTTAAACGTAATTGGGAAAGGAATTTAAGCGACTGTGAAGCTGAGCTCAGGGCAAATGCTAGATGTTTTGTTTTGGGAGTAATTAGATATCGCCACGGAGGGATCTTGCTGTTGCAATTTGAGTTTAACACGAAGCATGCTGAATCACTGTGTCTTCCTACCCTGCTCGTCTTCAAGCCGATCGTGACACCCAGCTGTGGAAGGAACCCTGGATAATGAATTTTTAATTGCAAATGCACCTTAAATTGTACAAGCTATCGGTAGTTTCGATTTTCCTATCATACTTCGCTCACTCTAAGGAAGGAGCTATCACTGTTTAGAGCATTCCTGAAATTCAGATACTGTATAATATGAGTGCCCACAAGTTAGTTTAGGCTCCTGTTTTGGTTGAAGCGTGCCTGTATTAGCCTAGCATAGCCCAATTCTTAACAGTACTAACTTCGCTTAACAGTTTCCTACATACATTAAGGTAGACGACATTTTATATCGGTACCCCAAAGTTTTAAAAGATTTTTGTCAGTTGGGTGGCTACGCTAATGACATCACTCTCGTTGGCTGTTGTAAACGTAGCACCAAAAGCGTTCATTCTCGTAACAAACGCGTTCGTTCCTTATTAGAAGACTTATGACTTATGAGTCGGTATGACTTAACGTCACTCAATTATTAAATTTTATTGTTTTATTTGTTTTATTACCTTCGCCGAGGAGGTTATGTTTTTGTCGTGCTTGTCTGTCTGTTATCCTCTTTGTCTGTCACCAAGATTACTCGAAAAGTTGTGGGCGGATCTTTATGAAATTTGTAAGGATTGTAAGGCATGTTAACAGCAACAGTTGATCAACTTTTGGTGAAAATCCGTTCATCTGTCTCTTTGTTTGTTTGTCTGCCTGTCTATTTTTCTTAAGGCCATATAACTCAAAATGTGATGGTCAGTTTTCATGAAATTCATATGAATTGTTAGTTATATTACAAAGAGCTAATGGCCAAATTTTGGGGAGGATCTGTATGATCTGTTGATTCGTTTGTCTCTTTGTCGCTATGCTTTATATTATGCTTGTTAGCACAATAACCGGAAAAGTGATCAATGGATCTATATGAAATTTTCAGAAGTTAGTAATGTTTAAAGACATAAATGATTAAATTTTGGTGATGATCGGTTGGTCTGTTTGTGCGTTTGACTTATATTTGTCATGATATTTGTTAGCATCATAACCCAAAAAGTTATGAACGGATTTTCATGAAAATACAGGAATTGTTAATACTATCGAAAGTCACAAATGATTAGTTTTTGGTGGTGATGCAAAGAAAATAATAGTTTCATCATCAATTTGAATTTTTCGTTACTGTTGCCTTGCTTGGCGGAGGTATGCGCTCTCAGAGTGCTCTCTAGTTATTATCACTTCTGCACGTCCTAAAACATTGCTTTATTACATTAAGCTTTATCATCATCGGTATATAATTAATTACCCTTTTGTTCAGTCAAATTGATACATGTGAAATTTGTTTCCCCACAGATTGACATGTCCTGAATCCAAAAGTCACCACTGCCCTATGGGGAAACTCCCGCTTTGAAGTTCTATTATACCTCCGCAAAGGAGGCTATATTTTCGTTGGGTTTGTCTGTCTGTTATTGCGTCTGTCTCTCTGTTTTCCTGTCACCAAGATAACTCAAAAAGTTATGGGCGTATTTTGACGAAACTTACAGGGATTATTAGGTATGTTAGGAGGAACAGATGATTAACTTATGGTGAAAATAAATCCAATTGTTTGTTTGTCTTCCTCATTTTCTCAATGCCCTGACTCAAAAAGTTATGGTGGGATTTTTATGAAATTTCATGAGTTGTTGGGTATGTCACGAAGAGTAAATGGCTAAATTTTTGTGATGATCGATTTGTTCATTGGGTGTTTGTCGCAGTGTTTGATTTTGCTTGTTAGCGCAGTAACTGAAAAAAGTTTTGAATGCAGCATGATGAAACTAATCGGAGAAAACTTCATCCTAACTTTAAAATAAACTAGAGGACCGTGAAAGCTGAAGTTGTGAAGCGGAAATGGAACTGCATTAGTTACGTTGGCTCTATGCTGCTTGTGCTAAGGAACGTCACTAGTGTCGGAGTGTGAGAAACCCTGCCTCCGCGTCCGAATAGATTACTGTGTCTATTTAACCTCATACAGCATCACTCAATGAATTCACTAAGTCGGAATCAATGTTATTAGTGCGTATAACTGCCGTATAACGCTGAAGCTTCGTGCGAGGAACAGCCATATCGTACAGGGCTGAGCAGAATACAAGCCCAAACTACTCTAAATTTTAATTCACTCTGAATTTTAAAAATGTCTAGAGCTCTACTAGTCACACTAGCTCCCCGGACTGATTACACTACTAACACTGTTACACATATAGAATGTGGTAGACACACTTGCGTTTTCGCAGGCACAACAACACATACGGACGATGAGCTGAGGAAGCGGGTTCATTTGGTGATCGTGTGAAACTGTCTTTTGTCGGTTTGTGGGCGATTCTGCAGTCAAAACTCGCAACTCGCACTTTTAAGTTTCGTGAGGCACACCCTTTACCGGAATGAAGACAATGATGACATTAATCGTATTTACATCGCAAAATCTAGCATCAGAAATCGCAATTTGCCTTTCGTATGACGGAATAAGCCAAAGGTTATGAATTTTTCATATAATACACAAATTTAATAGCTTGCATAATGATGCAATTTAAAGCCGTGAGCAGACGAGCGACACCTTCGCTGATTTCGACCGGACAACATTGTGGGTAGACTCAGCTTGCCGCGAAATGTTAATGCGCACGCAGCGGCGAAATATGCTTGCGGTTGCAATGTTTTAGGGTAAAATCATTTCTAGTTGCATAAAAAAAAAAAAGAAATGGAACCTATTAACTTCATAAATTCCATTGCTCGTTAATGTACCGCTTTTTTTATTCTCTATACAGTACATAGTACTAAGCAACTGAATGTTTGTCCGATCTTGAAGCGTGTAAACAAAATTTCGATAATAAGTTTGTGCTGGCAACCGTTGTTGTAATCTAGATACAAATTCCTTTCATACTTTCCTCAGTACAGGTGAAATCACAGCCATTAAAAGTAAACTTCTAATTGAGAAAAATATAGGCCCTGCATACCGTAGTAGTGAAAGGATAACAGGGAAAACTGGTATGAAAGTTGCTATGAATTGCGTGAACTCAACGAAAAATATTTGCCTAGTCCCGTTCCGGTGAATTCGCTCTTTCGGCAACTTTTTCGTCGAGTCTGGTAGAGCATATAATGACAAAATGCCACTTACGGTAATTTTTGCTCTCGTCTGCTTTGGGCTTTATTCAACCAAGCATTCAGTTATCCCTGTGCCAGGTCATTGCAGTCATCCCTCAAAGAGAAACTATTCGTTCACAAAAAACGTCACAGATATCGATAACTATGACAAACTCTTTGATGAAGATTTTTGGCAAGCACGCTGCGACCCATCATAATACAAAAATTATTTTTTAAAATTCAAAGAGCCGAAGTCACTCCACAAAAACAGAAAATATATTGCTATCGACAAGCCATAGATTTAGGAAGACCTCGAGGGACTTTGGTGCAAACGTTCCCGAGGGTTTCGCCATTTTCACGGTTCTAAATTCTAGTTTTTACCCGGCTGAGCTCGAAACTGAGATTTCAACTGATAAAATCACTTGAAATCGAAACTAATGATAGTTTCCTTTTTACAACTCTGATGTTATTGCATTTTTGAATAAGGATGCCGGTATAGTCACACTGGGAATCATATCGCCCAATCAACGAAATCCATCTTCTATGACGAGTACTGTATGTACAGTATTTGGTCATTATCGTTAAATAAAGAGCATAAAAATTGTATGTTTTGACTTAACACGCTCAGCTACCTAGTACAATTGTGATTGCCAAAAGGAAAACAGATACTGTTCTTACCTAACCGGTTCTAAACTGAGAACTGTCCAAATAGTGCGATATATCGAAAAGACTTTACGGGCAAATACAGACAAAATCCAAAAGTTGTTGGCAGTGGCAAATCTCCAACAAATGTTGTACCAGAGCATATGTGGAAAAGTTGCGTAAGTAGTGAGTTCAGCAGTACGTGTCTTGATCAATTTTATTCGTGGCGGTCGAGCAATTCAGAGCAACTTAATTGAAGCCCAGTATTCCATTTTAATCTATTCACTTTTGCTGTATGTAGTGCCGCTGCTTTTCTCAAAATTTCATTTCAAATGGTTGCGATTACTACTGCAATGTCCAAGTACACGATGAATTTGTTTCCAAGTTACAACGAATGTAGCCAGTAGAAAATTTACGTACATGTCAAAGCCGGGCTCCAAAGACAGTATCATGTTTCCTGTACGCATAGTCTTAGTGTGCCAATGCTACTCATGTATGTTTAAAATAGAAGAAAAGTGTACAGCTGTTTATTCCAAGTGGCTCTAAATTTAGCATAATATCTTCTGGCAAGTGCACAGTTTCGTTTACACGCTACAGGATGGTGCAACCGTGCAACGCATTTTGTCGCTGATTACGATACAAAGGAAACAAAACCCTGCGAGTAAGCATTAAGATTCATCAAAAAATAATTATTTCCCATTGCTATTCTACGGAACTTGAGACAAAGTTACCCTAAGACTTTATAACTAGTCAGCACCTCGTGCTTACACATTCACGCTTCTTGCCCACTAAAATGTCGTTGACAGTTTGGGGTTTAGGCAATTTCGTCCCGTCGAATTTAGTGAATACGTTGTACGTCTGCGAACGCTATAAATTACAATATCTCAAATATATTCAGATTTAAGCTACATGAAATATGTACTGAAAAAATGATGCTTCAACTCGATGTGACTTTACTTTCTGTAGCTATTCTCATGCATATAACCGTAAATTCTTTTAATCTTTAGGGACCCGCGCACACATGTCCAGAAGACGTACTGCAGGATATGTTGCATAATATTTTACATATAGCCATTCATGAACGCATTTACTAGTCTTAGTTGGATGCGAAAATTATGGCTCCTGGCGTCACGAGGTATTTTAATTTATAATTGCGTCAAACCTTTAGCTGTGCACTCTGTATGTTGCCGTACGGTGACGATGCATTAACTGATTCACTGCTGCGTCTCAGGAGTGCCTCCACAGCGCTTAATATGCAACTGTGTGCATCTGGGTGGAATGTAAATAGTGTGGGTAGTTGCACATTTTATGGGATGTCATGTATAAACATAACATATGTGTCCTATGCCACTGCATTCTGTAGTCTAGAGGCTTCCATTGTAGCAATTACAGTATTGTATTCTGGGATTGTGTGACCTACTATGGCATTATCTTAACAATATTCTTTTGATCATTTGTTCTAGAACGATTGTTCCCCAAAGTTATATGTGCTTGGTGCCCCTAAAAGGCTTTCTCTGTGTGCTTGGACCCTTACAAATAATAATAATAATAATGATAATACCTCATATGATGACGAAGAATTCAAATGGTCTCATTTTGCGCCACAAATTCGAGTTCCTTTCTGAATGACGTTGAAATAATCAAAGGTTTCACTGCCCTCCTTGACTTGAGAGCTCACGTCGCGGGGATGTGGCCGCTGCCGGTTGGGAGCTCCTGCTCTAGAATGATTGATTTTGCTGTTCCTGTATTTTGCCGTGTGCAGGTTGGAAGGCGTTATCTGACTGCCCCTCTGTGTTTTGTAATATGGGTATATGTAATGGGGAAAAAAGAATATCTCCACGCGTCGGAAAGATGAATGACTTATTGTTATTATCTACAAGCTCCCATTGATGTAACAAAAAAAAAAAAAAAAGAAAATAAGGCATTTATTATGATATTACATGAATTATAACTTCACTTATAATGCCGAATATTAGCATCATCTTCACGATTTCCTTTTATTCATTTGCTTTACAACAATGGTTCCCCACCTTATCTACGCCTGGCACCCCTAAAAATC
>LQNS02277602.1:25344102-25362977 GCA_001587735.2 Parhyale hawaiensis | reverse complement strand
TTTGAAATCTGAATTTTCTCCTATCTTATTCCCATAGAGCGTGACAGGAAAGATATAAATATATAAATAAATAAATAAATAAATAAAAACACGACGTGAATTATTATATAGTAGATGTCTTTTAATATTAGTTACTTTCTCGTAGGTATGAAAACACTTTAGCTAATCACGGACATGCTTGTGTTGGATTCTACCTTTCTGAACCGCTCAGTCGGAAATAATGGTTGTGATTATAGTAGAACTACTATGATTATGGCCGAGAACTTGGTTGTTTATTATCGAAATATTCTCCATATTCAACCATTTATGGGGTGCATTATAGTAGAGATATGTCACAACCTTCGACCATATTGCCAACTATAATTCCCAACCATACAAACCAACTACAACCATTAAGGTTTTAGCTACTCAACCATGATCTACCATGGTGAGCCGTAAGAAACACCATTCACGCCGAAAATCGACGTGTTGAGAGACTGTGTTCTATATTCTACCAAGATCAACATTTTCAACTGTTGACATATTATGCCCTGGATGCCTGCTTTGTTTGCTGATGATTAATTACTTATACAAATAAAGGTTATTTATTCGTGCGTGTTAGGCTTGCAGGTCAGAATGGTGAAAGGCTCTAAACTCCAAAATGATGCTATAGAGCAGACGTTTGAACCAGTCTGTGCAGTTAACGCACGATTTTATACTGTACAACTTCTTTCACTCTAAGCCGGTATACAGCTATACGACACGGTTTAGAGGCAGTCATAAGCCGATAGATGAATTTTGGCTTTACCCGTTTTCAGGGTACGTTGGGCTAAATTTTTCATGAAACTTGGCATTGTTTTACATCAAGCTAATGGGAATAATTTGTTAATGAAACTTCACTGATATAATCTGAATAAACATAAAAATAGATAGTAATAACTTATCAGAAATTTGCACTGCTATTTAAAAAGGGATACAGCAAATAAATAATAATAATAATGGGCAACTACTCTAAAGTGGTACAGCGTTAGTAAAATTTGGAAATGATAGATCAAAATGAGTCAGGGCGGTTAGCGTCCATACATACCATAAAATTCATCATCAGGAAAGAAAAAACAGAAAATGTGCGCAACTTTTGCACTATAATATGAATTTTTAGATGTTTCGCATTCAATCTTATAGTCATACAAAAGATTTTGGTCGATTATGTTCGGAATTCTGGCCATAGTATAATCCATGGTAACCCATACATATTCTCCCCAAATAAAGGGAGGAATTTCACTCATCATCGTACGTACGGAAATCCGTTAACCTACCTTGGTTATGCTCTAGCATATATAGTCTTTGAACATCCATGAATTACCTCTGGCGGATCAAGCCCCTTCTCGTGGGGGAGGAGGTGGGCATTCGCCTCGGTGTCAGGCCCCCTCCCCAATTTGAGCCCAGCCCCCCCCCCCCCGCGGCCCATATTGAGCCAAGTTACCTCATATTCAGCCAAGCCTACCCCATCATTGAGCCAAGCTTGCGACATTTGACCCTTCAATATTGTTACCATTTAGCCATCACACATATTTGTATATTTTGTGAAGTCCCTCCATATTTTATGTATTACACCCGTCTTCCAGCCCTCGTCCTAACGAAAAGTACCAAGTGCCGACACTGACTGTTAAGGGAAGTCTCTTTAAAAAAACTACCTATCTTTAATTTTGAAAGAAAAGGATTTCATATCATTGCATGATTCTTGACAGAGTTTGATGCAGTGGGGAATGTACTTCTCACGATAAAAAAACCACCAACATGAGCACAGTTATTGTTGATTATATACGCTTCGGAAAATAACAAAATCATAGTAAGCGTTTCCTGAAAATACTGAGAGTAACTGAGTCAGGATAACAAACTGCTTTAGAATAAAAGAAAGTGAATCTAATCAGGACAACCAGTAAAACAATTAGTAAATGAACTAAGAGTATTGTGAGAACGCATACCTCCGCCAATCAAAGCAATGATAACGAAAAATTTGAAATTGGATCTGAAACTGGGATTTCCTTTCTATCACCACCGCCAAAATTTGATAATAAATTTAACTAGAGCAACGTGAGAACGCATACCTACCTCTATCGATCAAAGCAGTGGTAACAAAAAACTTAATTATGTCCTAAAAATTTACATCATTCCATGGTGCTCTTCAACATTTATAACGAGTACATTTTTAGCATATTTCATAAAGAGGCGTTCATAACTTTTTGAGTTCTGTTGCTGACAAATATAAAGTCAAAGTCAGAGCAAAAAAAAAAAAAAAATGAACCGAAGAATAACTACAAAACGTTGGTCACTTGATCTTCGTAATATTCCTAACAATCTCTGCAAGTTTCATAAAAATCCGTACATGACTTTTTGAGTTATTTTACCAAAAAGAAGTTAATCATCTGTTCTTTCTAGCATGCTTAGCAATCCCTGTAAAGCTCCGTCTATAACTTTTTGAGTTATCTTTGTGATAAAAAGTCAAACAGACAAGCAAAACATAAAGACGAATATAACATCTTTGACCAAGGCAATTATGAAATTAACGAGAGTTCACAGATGACTCACAATGAAGTTAGTTGTTTTATTAATAAATGACCCATATGTCGAAACCAGCGTGTCTGAATCCATAATAGCTGATTTTATAGCCGCACTAGTCATGTGCACTGCGTTGTTACATAAATGTGACGTCGCCCGATATCGAGCCCTAAGAGGTATAGCCCATTCTGGCGGGGCCTTTCCCTGCCACAATATATTTGGGCCTCACTCATCCAAGAGTCCCTATAGTGCCTTTTCCACAGGAGATGTTGCAGCTTGCCGCAGTTCCTGCTGACGAGGTTAGTTTTGTAAAGTTAGGTAGGCTCTCAATACTTCCCCTTCGGGAGGTGGGCTGCCGATTGAGGTGGCCGACTTATTCCCCCTAGCCTTCTACCTTCTTGTATTTCGTTTCCTTCCCCTGTGCGGTGTATATAGCTGAGCGAAAGCGTTAAGCCGTGCCCGGGGGTTGGAGATGCACAACTTGCGCATTTTTCCTGTCAGTAGCGCACTACCCATTCTGAGACCTTCCTGCAGAAGAGCCGAGACAAAAATCATTGATAATTTAATACGCACCCTAGGGGAGCACGAGGCTGTGTTAGACCACAGGAATAGTTCGGCGCGATATAGACATTGTGTTCCTGATGCGCTAGTAAAACTTCTACTACTATACTTGCCCGATGCCGAATAACATAAACGTCCAGTCACCTTCTGAAGCCCCTCCTATGGGCAAAATTAAGCCTTCTTTTTCGTCAGATTGGCAATTATAATAGCTACGTTGGTGTTTCTTTCCACAGGTCGTGGGTGCTTGAGTAGGTTAAGCCTACGCATGCCTTTGGGAGTTTCAACCAAGAAACACCTTTTATTTCTTACGAGTGCACTAGCTTGCGTAACATTCGCTTTAATATTATCTCTGACCTATAAATTTATATCGAATTTCAGAACGTTGATCCAGAGGAAAATTGGTGACCGATAGCATGCTTTGACAAAACGCTCTCCAAATGCTATAGCATCACTGTTACAAAAAAGTCATCGTGAAATACACCAAGTACCATTCACCACAAACAGTACACGAAAAAACATCAGGCTTCTGGCAGACACAGTAATTGCCGATAAAGAATCAGCGCAAATTATATTACGTACTCCTTCCTCCTACTGGCTTCAGATAGCTACAATCTCAAGTGTTAATATTTGGTATCTCTCGCCAGACGACTTTTTCTTCACAGAGAATGCTGAGAAAATAGGAATTGGTCACGGAAATGAAATGAGCTCCAATAGTGATGTTAAAATATCTTATTTTATAACACAACCAATCACTTTCTTTCATGGACCAGTTCGTTATATCGAATGCCCCCTCCCCAAAAAAATCCTGTGGAAGAGGCTAATGCCATGAATGCCTCCGCTGTATCAGGCAGTTACGACGCTTTTATTTACAACGTTGGTTTTACTTTTTGTACGAGTAAAACTAATATAGAGCAAATAAGAAAAATGGGCTCAGCACAAATAATCTTGAGAAAATATTTCATTTCAGTTTGAGAACGCTTCGTTTCATGTACAAATTGTTAAAGCATGTTCATTATTATTTCCCGTTGGAAGGGGGGATCATTTTGTTATCAATGCTTCCCTCAAAATTCCCGAGGAGGGGCAAATGCCATGAATGCCCCCCACCTGGATCCACCAGTATGTACTACAGTAGTGGGTAATGTAGCGAGATACGCGCTCGTGACCTTTCACCCTCGCGACCTTGCGCGTGACCTTGACCTTCCGGTTTAGGACAGCCAATGCGCTTCCAGTGTAGGGGGGGTTGAGTTGAGGGGGGGGCGAACTGAAAGTGGGCGGGGCCTGGGAAACCGGAAGCAGGCGGGATCCAGAGGTCAAAGAGCAAAGGTCACGAGCGCGTATCTCGCTACATTACCCACTACTTAATACCATCTACCATATATAGTCTTCATACATCCATGTACTACCATCGACCTTCGTTTCGTGACAAGCTTTAAACAACCAATATTTCCTCCCCCAAAATAGACCTAAATATACTAAAATCAACGTTATGTTTTGGTTGACATATCTACCATATTGTTTCATCTTTCATCATCGACTTTAATCTCATATACACCACTATATTCTACTATAATGACAACCATTATTTCCGACTGGACGGTAATCCCCACTGAAAGCTACTAGTAGTGTCACTTTCAATTATTTAAAAATGATTTAAGAAAGGAGTCATCTTATAACCTGTGTAAATGCATAGTGGACCTGTAAAGAGAAGGAAACAAATAAAGGAAGATATCAAAGGCTTTGAAAGTTCATGCAAGCACAGTTAGTAACGTGATCAGAAAGTGGAGGAACGCTGATTCTGTCTCCAATTAGCGCACAGGAGCGGCCGTCCGAGGAGCGGCCGTCATTGTTACAACCGTTGGTTGTCAGAAAAATAAAACAAAACCCATTTGTGACTCTTACCGAGCTAAAAGAAGATTTACAGAGAGCTGAAGTACCTGTCAGCAAAGACACCATCAGTCAAACTCTTCACCGGAGTGGCTTGAACTCGAGGTCGCCTAGAAAAACTCCTTTATTGAAGAATAAACATGTGTGATGTTGACTAGCGAGTATAGAGAAGTCAGACACATTTTTGAATTTGGTTAATGAAGGTAAAGTTAAATTTTTTTCCTACCCAACACTACGTATATGTAGTAGCCATGTTAAGAAGAAAAATGGAAAAGCCCATGCTTCATGTGACACTATCCTTAGTGTTAAATTTTGAAAGGGGGGGGGGGGGGGTGGTAGTATGGTCTGGGGATGCTTACCTTCACCTGGAACTGGAAAATAGAAGATCAATGAAATGCATATCATCATGCACATATACAGAGATAGTCCCAACGAAAAACACTTCAAGTCTGTTAATTCCTTCTAATTTGAGAGTGATTGATGGTGATTGGGTCTTTGAAAAAGACAACGACCCAAAGCACACATCGAAACTAATGTAAACATGGCTTGATGATAATAAAATTAATGTTATGAAGTGGCCTAGTCAGTCACTTGACCTAAACCCGATGGAAAATTAGTGGAGAAATTTTAAAATCAATGTCCCCAATTCGCATCTCCAGAATAGCAAGGCTCTAGGCGTTTTCTGCATTGAAGAGTGATCCCGTCTTACCTGGAACATGTAAGACCCTCCACTTCAACTATGCAAACGGGCTCAATGCTGTGGATCACAATTAAGGAATTGCAATTAAATGTTCAATGCATGTACTGAATGCTTTAGTGTTAGCACTTTTGACATTATTCTCAATCAGTAATTAAAAACGCAATGATGTTTAGTATCATTTTAAAAACTTACTATTTACGTTGGATGGATCGAAAAATTTATGTAAATTTGAACTACTATTATTGATCAGAATTTGAGATTTTCCCAATAATTCCATCTATTGAATAATTTTACGTTCCACTATAGTAACAACTTACTTAATAATGTGTGCATGGATAAAACATAAAACAGTGTGCATGGATATCAACTTGATATCTAAAGTGCAATAACATATGTATAATATCAAGCATGAATGCTTTAAATTCTTACTAATAATCGATTAACATAATCAGCCCTCAGGCAATTACCTTGCTCCCTAAGATTCCGAAAGAGTATGTATTTTACGTCATTAATTTACCTCAGTGGTAGAACACATGGTAGAATAAAATTGTGAAACATTGCTACTTAGAAATTATTTTGAAAAACCTATTCTTTGCGGGTAAAGTTTGTCTTTAAACCTCGAAACACTGCCACATTAAATAGCATTTTCTTTTCGTAGATGGTGTCCTCGCACATATCTTTTTCATTTATAACTAGAGCACTCTGAGAGCGCATACCTCGGCCAAGCGAGGCAACGGTAGTAAAAAATTCAAATTGGCTCTGAAACTATAATTTTCTATGTATCCACTCCAAATCTAATCATCTGTGCCTTTCATAGTAATAACAGCTTGTGCAATTTTCTTGAAGATCCGTTCATAACTTTTTGAGTTATGCTGCTAACAAACGTTATGACAAACATGAGTCAAACATATAAACGAACCAACTGATCTGCATCAAAATTTAATCATTTATGTCTTTTAACATTGCTAACAACCCCTATGAATTTCATAGAGATCCATTCATTATTTTTTGAGTTATTGTGCAAACAAGCATAAAGTCAAAAACAGTGACAAACAAACGAAAGAAAAAAACGGATCATCACAAAAATTTACTCATTTACTCTATGTAATATACCTAACAACTCATATGAATTTCATAAAAATCCGCTCATAACCTTTTGAGCTATGGTATTGAGAAAAATGCGGCAGACAAACAAACAAACGGATACCTAACCTAACAATCCCTGTAATTGTCGTCAAAATCCGTCCATAACTTTTTGAGTTATCTTGGTGAAAGACAAACTCAACGAAAACATAACTTCGTTGGCAGAGGTAAAGATGAATAATACGCTAATGTTCGGGTATATCCAGATTTCTTTTTGACACTTTTTAAAATATTGCTGACAGACTTGAGATCACTAAATTTTCCAACATAAACAGATTGGACCAGATAGTTGGTAGTAGACGGACTAACCTTTACGTGTCTGATAAAGTCCCGCTTTAGGGACCTCGCTGAAACCATGAAAGTCAAAGATAAACGTCAACTTGACCGCACCCTCCACTGGGAAACCCACAGACACTAGTTCGTGCTATGGATTGAGGACAACTGGTCCCAGAGGAGTAAGTATGGCTGCAGTCTACCACGGGTCGTTAAAGACTATGGCGCCTTCAACGAAAGGTTCTTATACAACGACCTGCGTCCATCCCTACCCTCCCATTTCAGGGGAATGTAAGGGCCCCCAAGGCAGCTGTGCATACCATTAACTGCGTACTTAGCACCGAAAACACCACAAAACTCACTCGATCCCATAACCTCCAGGGCTAAGCTGCTGCTATCGTGAGTGATTGAGGGATAAATTAAGCTTCCTTAGCAAACTCAGGCTGAAAAACAAGAATATATGGTTCCAAAGTCATGTGGTTTAAAATCAAAACAATAAACAGTAATACTCAATCATAAGTTCTACAACTCGTATATAGCAAGGATCATCATATTATTACCAATTTACAAGAGACAAATGCATAGCTTTTTATTAATTTTTACCTTGTCTGAAGTGTTGAGGTTTTTATTGAGTTAGCAGAATTTCCCGTTTTCTTTGAAAAACATCAAAGGACGCATATTCAACTCGTAATTTTCTTTCATTGCAGAAGTCTGGGGCCATCGCTTTATTAAAAAGAAGTTTTATTTAAGAAATGTCAGCCCACTAGTCTTAGGTGAAGCTCGTATTAAGGTTATGAAAAAGATCATGAAACAACCCTTCAGTATGACACCGAAAGCAATTACCAAATACCCGAACAAATGTAAAGTTTTGGCTTTCCTATTCACGATAGCAATCGATACCACAACTGCGAATCTTCCACCCCCTTTCACAGCAAGAACTGTTTCCTCTGCAGTCACATCGGAAGCCACTGTCCCCGTGCTAGTGTCACCGTACCTTGCTGGGTTCAAGACGAAGTGGACTACAGTACTTCCGTGGGTGGTGGGAGTGGATGAGGAGGCAACAGACAAAGGGCAATCAATGACCACAATTGGCTATGACCCAGAAACAGAAGAAGAAATGTGCAGAAACCATTCTTGTGTTAGGAAATGTTGTCCTGATGGAAAAATCGTTACGCTCACGGATGGCTGCGTCAACGCTGAAGCAGAAGACCCGAAATTCGAATGGAGGTTTGCCTCTAAGGACGGCCGCCCGGCGGTACGACCGGACACGCTCCTGGAGGTGTATGGATTCCCAAAGCAAATACTGAACTGCTCCATGGTTGTGGTGCCGGACTACAGGGAAGCCGAGCTTTTGGTTGATGGCCAGCTATACGAGTACTCGGCTTTTGACGATGTATACAGAAGCAACAAGGAGTTCTGTATGGACGTCATTCGTGAGTGCAGCAATATGGCATTGTTGATTGTTTCCGTATTATCATATTCTAAAATTTTCAGCTTTTTACTATACGTCAAATGTTTATAACTAATTTTAACTTGCACAATTAGCGAGTTAGTTTACAGAGAACTGTGAAATCTTATGCAGTAGCCGAATGAAAAGTTTCATTTTTGTTTTATGTAATTAATTTTACCAACGGTTACGCACTTATTACTGTAACTCAGACTAATGATACATATCTTTTCGGTGAATAAGAAAAATATTTTCACATAAGTGGCCTTGAGCTGCAGGGAAGTGGATTATGAAGCGATGTACTTTGCAGAAGGTCGTTGCAACATATATTGGTTTCATTAGCTTTTGCATCAGAATTATCTTAATCCTCTGTAATCATAAGAAACTGCACATAAAATCTTCATTGGAAATAAAACCAAATTTTGGAGCCCGTAGCCGCAAAAATTATTTCACCTGAGCAGCAGTAGGAATCGTAGTCGAGATAACAAGTAAATAAATAGACGTCGAGTCAGTTGAATCAGAACTAATACCAATAAAGTTTCTTATATCTCTCTTCTAGAACATTTTTTTTTTTCATTTTTGAGTGAAACAGGGCTCAGCTTTGGATTCATGTTCTGTTTCAAGGGAAGCAAGCACGAACGGGCTCAACCACTTTGGGAACATACACATAATGTTGCTGCAAAGCAAGAAATTGTTCAATTGAGACAGGCCTGATGGCACCGAAAATCACTGAAGCTCATTTAATTATCTCAATAAATATGTCCCAATTGAATGCGCTCATACAGTCCATGGAATATCTCTCCTTCATAGATATTACGAAAAAAATGTGAAATGTAGAAGGAGGATCTTATCAGTATGGAACCTACCATAGTTTATATAACTACAATCATGATTCCGGAAAGTTGTGTCGAGGTATCACAAACTGCATCTAGCTAAAAAAAGACTAGTGACAGCATTGTATAGTTTTTTACAGTATAGATGCTAACAAAAATGAAATAAAACAATTCAGAACCCGTGGCTGTCGTCAAGCAGCTACTACATAGTATAACCCATGGCTGAATTACGCAACAGATAGATTAACTCACGTGCAGGAAGCGTGTTGAACTCCGCCCACTCCTTTTCAGCTGTGACGTCAAGTGGAGAGATAGATAGCAAACCGTGTTAATTACTTCATGCCTGTTTCTTGCTTTATAGCTACGGCGAGCGTGGGCTTCCACGAATAAAAAAAGAAGGGTAATCATTTCTGCGCGATCACAGCTGTTTACTATGCGATGCAAAAAACCGTCGGCTAAATATCAGTACTATATGATAATTCGCGTCGTGATTTTATTTATTTATTTATTTATATACTAGTGGCCCGTACCGTCATTATAAATGACAGCAAAAAATTAACACTTCACCAAACCCCCGCCGTCTTTTGGGCTTCCTCATTTTTCCCCTATCTAATACTGAAAAAAAAAAAAAATCCAAGGTACCCAACTTTTTTTTCCGCCTTTTGAAATCTGAATTTTCTCCTATCTTATTAGTTCTATTTTTCCCCTATCTAATACTGAAGAAAAAGATTGCAAGGTACCCAACTTTTTTTCTTCGCCGAAGAAAAAGATTGCAAGGTACCCAACTTTTTTTTCTTCGCCGAAGAAAAAGATTGCAAGGTACCCCACTGTTTTTACATTTTGAAATCTGAATTTTCTCCTATCTTATTCCCATAGCATGAGAGGAAAGATATAAATATAAAAATAAATAAGTAAATAAATAAAAACACGACGTGAATTATTATATAGTACTGATTATATCTTTCCTGTCACGCTCTATGGGAATAAGATAGGAGAAAATTCAGATTTCAAAATATAAAAAAAAAGTGGGTAACCTTGCAATCTTTTTCTTCAGTATTAGATAGGGGAAAAATAGAACTAAGATAGGAGAAAATTCAGATTACAAAAGGCGAAAAAAAAAGTTGGGTACCTTGGAATCTTTTTCTTCAGTATTAGATAGGGGAAAAATGAGGAAGCCCCAAAGACGGTGGCGGTTTTGGTGAAGTGTTAATTTTTTGCCGTCATTTGTAATGACGGCACGGGCCACTAGTAAAGCAATAAAATGTGATGCAGATAGGTTGAACGACGAAGAAATCAATTACAACATCATAGCTACTGATTCCTTAGTATTGATATGGCTCATGTCGTAATCATCACATTATTATTTTGCAAACTAGTGCACTCTGCCGTCAAAGATTACCACAGAATAACGTGGCTTACAGAAAAAAATGCAGCTGAGTACATATTATCGGTGGCGCATTAAACGCTCTAGAAATAATTGTAAGTCCAAATTGATAAACTTTACTGTATTTTAATGAGCTTTTCTTCTAAAAATATTACAAATTGTCAATTTGAGGAGTGCTATTTACTAGTTTAAGCTTCATATTTCAGTCATTCAAAGGCGGTTTTGCAAATAATCAAACAGTTTTCCCGCTGACATACAATTTTCTGTTAAGTTTTTGCAGAGACACGTAATTTTGAGGCTAACTTTGCTAGACAAGCGTTCACAGCCTAACAAAGAAGATTTTTTATTTCCCTTTTCATAACTTTTTTGAAAGAACTTAGCTTTGTCTGAGGTTGCTGGAAAATTTCGAAGGAAAATCGAATTACTCATAATTACTAGGTAGTAGTTTATCATTTTGCTAGGGCAAAAATGTTAGAAGTACAGTAGGTGTTACTTGTGACAGCGAAAACTGAGTGTACTGTTTTGCTGACAAAATCCACTTTTTTCGCTACTCCGGATCTTTTGAAAAACGAAGAAGCTTCAACAGTCCCATTTTCCGTGTTCAAAGCAGCCAAAACAAACAACAGTCCATTGTAGCGGGAACAATTATAAAAATGAATCAGGATTACGTTGATACTTGCGCAATATTGATGTTCTTCGCTCTACCTGACGTCATACGAGGAGATGCGCAGAACCGTCTCAAAACGGTCAAGCGATGAGTTAACCTGTTACGAAGTTCAGCCATGGTATAACCGTTCCTTTCTGGATCCACAGGTCAACCCGAGTCCCGGATGATCCTGCCTATTACTTGTTGCTCTTCATACAAGCAGAGTACGAAGTCCCTCATCCGTTACTACATCCATTCCGTTGGCCTCATCCTCTCCTGCTTAGGTCTGCTGACCATCATCTTCTTCCACGTTGCAATACCTCAACTGAGAGATCTGGGCGGCCTGTGCCTCCTGTCCCACGTGTCATCCCTACTTGTGGCCGACGCGTCCCTTCTCTTCGTCCTGTACTGGGACAACACAAGCGAAGGTCCCTGCTTTGTATATGGTGAGTAGATAGAGCACAGGTTGAAGTAACCCAGTAACGCTGACGAAGTGCGAGAATCACGTTTCCTGCAAGTCCTGTTTATTATGCGCAACGCTTTTTTCACAAAGTGCTTTTTGTCTTTAGCCCCTTTGCCTGAACGATGAAAAAATAAAATTTCACTCGATCTACTGTACGATCTCCAGCTTTTATAGCATGGCAATGCAAAGCTATACGACATACAGTCCATTAGTTTAAAATGTTAATGGCATTAAAAAAAGTGAAAATGAAATTTAACTATCAGTTATGCCAGCTTAGAAGTAAAAGTGAACTAAGAAACAAATCTACTGATTCTGTTGTTGATCGTCAAATCCCATGAAGGCAGGGAAGATTCCAAGGGGTGTAGCCTATAGTTACACAAAAAGTTGCATCGTGATAAGAGGGCGTCACGATGCTAGTCGCTCGTAACAAAATTCGAAATTTAAAATGTAAGGTAAAATCTCAACGCATGTTGCATAAAACGGGTGAAGAAGGTGATCGCTGTACCGAAAAACGGGCCCTCGAATAAGGCTTTCGGAAAGCTGGGGCCCAGATTTGGATCACCCTGTTTATTTGTACGTATTGCTCATTTACTGCCGACAAAAATAGAAGTGCCGACAGTGGGTTCTGAAGCAGTCTGCTATACTGCTTCAGAAACTCCAGCGATGTGGGCCGAGTTTCACTTCCAAAGAACACTGCAATACAGGAAGAGATACTACTTGAGGGACGAAGCACATCTAGTACGTTCTAGTTGCAATCAGGGAGAATTTTTCCAAGAAGCTGAAACGTTTCACATTTTGGGGTCTCATATGGGTGTCAGCCCGCATAAACACGTAAAGTATCCATTTTTCAGTTCTGATAATTGCTTTACATTTCAAGATGGTCATTGCAATTATTAGCTATAAACAAATGACACCTACTATGTTATCTTGCAGTCGAAGTTCTGAATTTAAGCAGAACACTAAGATCACACAATTAGGAGACTGCGGTCTTTCATGCAGGTGACTTAGCAGAAAAAAAATTTAGATGGAGGAACTGTTCTTAAAGTTTAGTACGACCATCACTATCAAATAATACGTGAAAGCTGTGATGACTGTGCAAAATAAATAAATAAATAAATAACCGTACGTTGCGATGAAAAATGTTGACCATAGAAGAAATGGCTACCAATTACCTCACTACTCTCAGTTGAACCCAGCTGTCATAATTCTATAAAACTTAGTCTGGAGGGGCCCATTTTCTCCGTTGCAGCTTCATCGCCCCTTTTTTCTTTATCTGATTCACTTCGACTCGCCCGAGAATGACAGGTTTAGTGAACAGGAAAATATAGTACGTATTCCATAATGATCCAATGTATATTGACTACAGTCATGCTGCAAACGGTAAATTTAGCAAATAATGCAACAATATCAATGTTATTGGTATTGGTTGGGGAGCGTTACATTCTTTTTCCCTTGTTTTCAGGTATTGGCAACCTTGCAGCATTCATGTGGCTGACGGTGATGTGCTTCGACGCATGCCGATTTTTTAGGTAAATTTTGGGTACGGCAGTTTGCATGCTGGATGCTAATTTGAAAAATGCGCCTAATTAAAGGGACACAGTGTAGTTTATTCACACAACGTTACTGTTTCTGCACTACGTCCATTTATTTGTAAGGTCATGCTCAATGTACAATGTACTTGGCGTTACTTCCGCCAAGTAACGGAATGTTAATGAAAAATTCAAAGTTGTCTTCAATGGAGGAATTTTGTTTAGCATCACCAAAACTGGGTCCTGTGTTCGTCGTAACAGTGCTAGCAGTTCCTGCAAATTTTTGGAAGATCCGTTCTTAACTTTTTGAGTAATGTTTTGACAAACAATAAGCAAACACAGAGACAAACACAGAAATGGAAGAATATGTCATCACTGAAATTTGGACATCTGCGCCTCGAGCTTTACTGTCCTAAAAGTTCCTACAAATTTCATGACGTTCTGAAAGTTTCGTTCATAACTATTTGAGATAAGTACCAACATACAAAAAGAAAAACGGAATAACAGATCATCACAAGAAATGGTCATTTGATCTCCGTACATTCATGACATTCTTAACATTTCTTGCAAATTTCATAAAAATCTGTTGACGACAGTTCTTCACCAAAAGTTAATCATCTGTGGCTCCTGCATACCTAATAATAATATTTTTAGTAATCTTGGTGGCAGAAGAAAAGATAAATAAATACACAGACAGAACAGCACCGACAAAAACATAACCTCCGTGGTGGAGGTAATTATTTTCGCATCATGATGCTAAATTATTAAGATATCAGTGATGAAATAAAATTTTAACTTACTCTAAATTACACAGTCCATACTGTACGTATTTTCTTGAACGTTTTCTAAAGAAATGACATTCTTATCGATATTGCCCTTGCTGTACTGCAACTTCTAAAATTTTTGGTGCTAACGGTTTATTAATTACGTTAGCCACATTTTTTGTTCTATATTGCCCACATTGCAGAAAGGTATATGACTAGTCATTCTATTGATTCCAGTACGGACACCAAACCAGCTTTCCGTTAATAATTACAAGGGTTGTTCCATAAGTAAAGCCTCCTATTTTGTAACCAAAAAAAAATGCAGACCTATGAAGACGAAAGTGGCACCATTAAAACGATCAACCTTTTGAGCTTCAGGAGTGTTTATCACCCGCGAACAAAGTGAGAGAGAGGTGATGATGTTTTCGTTGAAGATTTAAGTATATATATTTGTGCATACGGTAGGTACGTGGTCCGCGAGATGCGAACCTGGGACCTCATGCAAAGCGAGGCGCAACTGCAACACCAGCACTGAGAATGCATAAAAGGCGGTACTACATGCTTGAATGTTCATTAATATTGATTTAACTAATTTTTCTTATTTTTTTAAGAAATGCTTGGACAAATTATTGGGTTATATTAGTGTAATTTTTATAGATGCATCCAACATCAAGTTTACTGCACGAATAACCATGAATAATGTTATATAAATTTTAAAATGGTTACTCACTGCATTGAAAACAACTGTTTATCTCCCTATTAAGAGAATAATCCTCTATCATTACAAATTCATTGGGGTTAATATCAGCTATCACCAACCACTTACCAAAAACTTAATTAACCCTCGCGTGCCTTCAAAACCAGTCACTTCCTTATAAAAACAGTCCCGCTGAACGTCCCAAACGCACGAGATGGTTAATAACCCCTTTTTCGATAGAGGAAGTGGCAAATGTCATGGCTTTTGGAAACTGGTCTTTCTGTGGTGGTCGTGCGTTAATTATAATTAGTATGAGAGAAGTTAGTTACGCACCAAGTTATTGCATGGGGGCTGTAACTTTGTATGTTACATTTTTACGCAAAGTTTTGTCTCGAAATCTTGATCACAAATGAAAAATTATTCATACATCTTTTGTCCGTATGTTCTGATTTTCATGTTCTTTTCGGAAATTTTGATACATACCGGTCTATTAAAAAAATTTATAACTATAATTACCATTTACTGCCTTAATGTACGGTAACGGCATGATACTACAGAGTGCCACAACTCCTTGAATTATGACGCGTTTTGAGTAACGAAAAGCGCTCCAAATGCAACTTCTTGGACTGTTGCACCACCACGATTGCCTGCACTAGGGCCAACCTGACATTAGTGATGATGTCACAGGCATGATGACGTCATTGAACACAGCTCAACAGCCGTATTCTCCCAACCTCATTTTTTTTACATAAATACTGGATGAGAACGTAAGAAACCTTATACTTCAGCTAATATTTCAAGAACGTTTTGCTTTTACACAGTTTATTGTTGGTTCAATCATACACCGCAACAGTACTTGACTCCTAGGTCCATAGGTCCAAAACTGGCCTCTGATGCTGGCGGCCAAAATGGGATTTTCTCAAGAGCTATTATGAACATGTCCAGACACGGTCAAGCAGGCAAGCGCCCTAGTGCGTCCCCGCCGTATCCAAGATATCTTCTCCACAGAAAAAAAATGTTGGTACCGTACCTTGAAATTTTTTTCTCCAGTATTAGAGAGGGGGAAAAGAGTAGCTCTTGAGAAAATCCCATTTTTCCGTTGCCGACTTTTGGCCGCCAGCGTCAGACCTATAAGAGTCAAGTACTGTTGCAATTTTTGATTCAATTTAAAGACATACTGCATAGTACGATACGCATGTACTCATGAATATATAAGTATACTGGACGACGATGCAGGATTCCAGTGGCTGATCATAAGCTAGCTCATTGAGGGGCGGGGCGTAAGTCCCGGCGACTTTCTGGGAATGGGCCTGTTGGTCCGTCTACTGCCAGCCATCTATTCTATCTGTACGTTAGTGGTGCTTAAAGCGGTTGCTGTAGTTACGTATTTACGGGCAGACAGAGTCTCCGAGGCATCAGACTTTACGGTCAAGACAAGAAACTTCAAGGAGCTGCACAACGACGGCTCTTCGTCGTCTACAGCTCACTGGTGTGGGGGTGCATCACTGCTGTGGTGATAACGGGTAGCATCCTGCCATTCCTGCCAGATGATGAACATCCTCATCATATTATTCGGCCCCATTTCACCTGCACCAGTTGCTTTATTTTCGGTAAGTGCACTGCCACCGAGCTTAACAATATTTTTCTCAGCATGCTCTGGACAAACGATTTAATGTTTTTGATGTTATCTCCAAGCCTGGGATTTATTGATATTACGCTCATGTCTCTCCCATCGCTTAGGACAGTGTCGATCACTTCATGGAACTCATGCAAAATTGCTTAGCCGCATCTATCCTTAGCCCCATACATCACCTACACATCGACAGTAAAATTAACTGCCTAGATGATAACAAAGACGGAAATGTAAATAACTACACCACCTCCGTCTATCTAAAATCTACTAATGCACGAATGTAACTTGACTGCTAAGAATGGCTACCCCTAGGCCCGCAAATTTGCTGGTGCTTTTGGAGCCTTAATTCACCACTGCCAGAAAATATCGTCCACTTGGCAGTTACTAGACCAATGAAAGTATGCTTTCGCGAATTATCAAGAACTAGTGGCCCGGGCTGTCACCATAAATGACGGTAGAAAATTAACACCTCAGGAAAACCCTCGCTGTCTTAGGTGCTTATTACTGTCCAGAAGGCTTCTTTCATGAAAATTCAGTATTCTGCCTAAAAAAATGGATGTACATACGTATTATGAGGCGTATGTAAGTGATATCTCCCGTAGCAACTCAGAACAAAGAACATGTCCAGACACGATCGTGCAGGCAGGCTCAGGTGCCTGAATTGGGGCGCCCAAGTGCGACCCCCGTTCTAAGATACCGTCTTCGGCACCTGAATTTTCTCCTATCTTATTCCCATAGAGCGTGACAGCAAAGATATGAATATATTTGCAAAAAAATAAATAAAAACACGACGTGAATTATTATATAGTACTGATAACACAATTTACATGAATAAAAATGATGGCCCAAAGCTGCCGATCTATTACAAGAGTTCGACCATTAGAAACTTTGACAAGAAATAATATCACTCAACCGCTGAAGTAAACCAAAGTCATATACTAGTACGAATGCAAACATAGAGAACGCAAGTCCCAAAACAACTCATACATCAGCATTACCATCACCGGTCTGCCCAGGAGCCCAACATGCATTGAACTTCCCTAGAACCAAACACAATATCAGCAAAGTACTGTTATAGGGACAGTAATCCTTCTTGGCAATAGTCATTACCTGGACGTATACCGGATTTTGCTGAAGTTCTGTTACACTTCAAGTTGTTGCAAAATTTCCAAAAAATTGGGGTTATGAGAGCAAGAAAACGAATGTCGCCTTGCATACATTTAGTAAAACTGTCACAGCACAACAGTTCAGTGCGACCTCCTTCAGCAACAGTGCCACAACTGTTGGTTTTAGGGGAGGGTTGGGCGCCATTACAATATTTCTCACGAGGTACATGTAAGTAGTAGGCAAATGTGACGCCTAGTGGAGAGCCCATTACCGCAACTTCCCTTTATAGGTAGATTGGTCCATCTATGAGGGAAAATGGAGATTTGGAAGTGGTGATGGTACAGGCCCACAACAGCATCTTGAATAGTAGTACCGTATTGGGTCGATAGAGGGTGGAGGGAATTCATCGTAGAATAGATTCCATCTTAAAACAAATTATGCCCGCAGTCTCCTGCACGACGACGTTTGTAAACAAGGCTACCACGCCAAACGAAACAATTGTATCGGTTGCCTGAGTTACTGGTAATAAGTATTATTATATATTATTATGTATTATTATGAGCTAGGTAATCATTAGTGGATCGAACCACCCATTTAACAGGTAGATTTGGAGTTTCATTTTCGTTTTCTTCGGCAGTCTGTGTGTTGGCATGGTGACCTGCGAGATAATTAGTTGCACTAGGCTGCTGGACTTACGAGTTTACACTGTCCCATTTATGTAACCGCGATAATAATTCCCGATGATGGGATTCAGTATCTTCGATGGCTGGTTCTTGTTAACTGCACTGATGAGCTTGTTGAATGCTGACTTGAGCTGCTTTGTTGGGCCCTTAGTAGGCTAATGCTCTGTAGTTCCTGCGTATGTGCGAAAATTTGATCCAATTTCTCTTTACATTCCGATTTGCTGAGTATGATTGAATTGCACTTGTCAGTAAAGAACTTTAGAAGCTAGACATTTTTAAAACCTTACATTTACCAGTTATCACGAGGGATGAGAATGAGACGGGTGGCATTAATTATTCAGTTCCGAAAAGTAAGTATCAATAACAGTTGCTATCCATGGGTAGGTACTTCACTCATGTAAAGTAAATGTTATTGTGTAGGTATCGTGTAGTCATTCAGTAGGGTTTTGGGGTTTTCTGGAGGAGCCTAAGCTGCCCTGCGAATTTTGAATGCTTCTGGCAGTTCATGAAGAGTTGACCACACGTAGCCCTCGATTATTCACCTCATTAAGTAAAGCATCGAACAGGTCGATTGTAGAACAGGAGCTGCG
>LQNS02277602.1:25316941-25329195 GCA_001587735.2 Parhyale hawaiensis | reverse complement strand
TTCCGAACACTCGAAACACGTCCAAGATCTTCATAATCTTTCACAATTCTTCCAACAATACTCTTTGAACGATTTACCTGTTCTGCGATTGCCCTGATGCTGAGATTTTGTTTGTGTAAATTGACAATTTTCATGCGTAATGATTTATCAACTTTTTCCCGGGTAGCCATGCTTGCAGTAATTGCAATGTTTACATATGACGAAAGCAGTCTTCTTCTTCTTCGGAAACGCAAGAAAATGGGGTTACTGAAGATTTAAATTACAATATTTGAAAAGTGTCCCTTAATTCTGCTCACACTAAATTCATGATTATAAGTTAAATATACATGACTCTTTTCTTATCCTTCGGATCGTAATAAATTCTTAGCATATTATTAGGTATCCCAATACCTCTTTTGTGAATTTCAGCGTTGAACCTTTTACAGTTTTTGAGATGTGAAATTTTTTATTTTTGTCCCTTAATTATGCTCGCAACTGTATATATTTCTTGGAAGGGATGTGAAATTCATCATCCACGTTAACAATGTGAGATACTTCAGCTGTCTTCACTGCTTAGTTTACAAATTTGTTGAATCGATGGTTATTTTGCCGTTATATCCATGACTTTCTCTTCTAGGATAACAAGCAACAAATCAACTAAAGAACACACTAACTATAAATACATACTTTTTTAGAATAAATTAAATTTCTGCATACAATTAGTTGCGAAATTATTCGCGCACCCTCAATATATTTACAAATTTCTCAAATCCTAGTTGTCGTAGATCGCAGCCATTTTTGTAATAAACGGCAAGACGTCACCACGCCTTGTTATATGGCGTGGACTTGGAGATACATATGTATCTTACTCCAAGTATAATATGGCCGACCACATTATAGTTGGTGCGAATTGATGATTGCAAGTGATACTGTTGCAGTTTTAAGAGTGTCGATTTTCGATAATAGATATCCTATGCGATCGAGTGCAGATTATTATCATACTTGGATGTAGCTGACCATATTAATTACCTCAGTATGATCCTTGCCGTAGGGTAATTTACTCCTCTCTAGTTTGCGACTAGCCCTCGTCCTGTTCTAGATTTTCTTCCTTGATTTACAGTGCCAAATTGCTTTGATCTGAGACGGGGTCGCATTGGTACATATATAGCTTCTCTAATTTCTTGGGCCTCGCTCGAAACCTACAGAGACCGCCAAGGCAACCCACATAATCCTTCTGAAGTCGCTGCTCACCATAACACAGCATGAGCGACCGCAACTAACTGGACAATATGGCTAACGGTCCATCCTATGCGTAGAGAAACCAAGAAACTATATATGTACCACTGCGACCCAACGCAGTTTGGCACAGCAAATCAGGAAAAAATTCAGACGAGAACCCGGGCTATCGCTATAATACTAAAGAACGAGTAAAGGGTCCCTGGACGTTTCGAGCGAGGTCCAGTTCGAGTGAGCTTGGACGTTTCGAGCGGAGCCTAGTTTGAGCGAGCACCCAATCTCGCGCGGGGATTATTCGAGCGTGATTAGCAAAAAAACCGCTCTTTGAATCGTCGTTGGTTGTTGACTGCGATTTTTTTTATTGATTCACATTATAGACTGAGGTGTTAATCGCTAAAAACCCTTCTAACATACTCACATACTCCCTTCTAAGTTTTACTTTATTCAATGAGAATGCCATCTCTCTACATTCATTTTTAAAAGTATTTATTCGTAGTTTCCTAATTGTTTTCTTAAATTACGTGTTCATAAGACATGAATTTGGCTACTTTTAGACTTAATTAAGATACCTGATGAGTGACGAAACATGTGGTTAGAAACGTCACATGTAAAGCCAAATGAAGATAAATGAATTATAATATCAGCAACTGAGACCGTATCAAAAGATTAAAAACTCGATTATTAGCCTTTTAAAGTATCGATGCATAGCAAAATTGACTCGCTCGAAACGAGCCCCGCTCGAAGCGTCTCATATTGCACTCGCTCGAACTGGGCCTCGCTCGAAACGTCCAGGCCCCACCTTGGCTGGTAGCTAGGCCTTCGGGACTTCTGTCTCTCGTGCCCACTTTCCTGCTACAATATTTATACTTCTACTGATGATACTAAGTCCTGTTCTTCCTCGTCTTTCCTGACTTCCTGTTTCAACTACATGTTAATCTTGTGTTGGAAAAGCCTCTTGCATGACGTCCACATCTATGTAGACATACCTACCATATGTCGCTTCTCTCTTCCTAAGTGATATCACCTACATTGATTGAGGAAACCGAGGCTTGGACTTGTGAATATAAGAATAGTAAAAATACTTTTCGAATATATCGGCGGGTCTCTTCTTCTCTTCGAAATGTATACATGCATAGTTCTGGCAGATAGTTGATCCTCGTCAGGAACGCGCTCTTTTAAGACTCCGTGTATACTTTTAAAAGTGCAATAGGGGTTACGGCTACTAAATTTACACTATCATATTTTGCAGAAAGATCTTTGCTTAAGCTCAATCACCGGACCTCCTAGAGCGATTCTCTTTATGATCTCATTTTGTACCTCTTAGAGTATAAAGTCCGACGCCTTTGGAAATGTTCGACACACTTCGAGGTAGAATTCAACAGAATACGCAAGGAAAACGAACGAATTTATTTTCAAAGCTGCGATGTAACAAACTGTTGAACTTCGTGGCAGTAGTGTAGTAGCAGTAAGTAAGTGTTTCTGCAACAATGGAAACGCACTACTTAAAATCTCTTATAAATGAAAACTGGTAAATTGTCTAAAATGCGCTAATAAGTAAATAAGCGGCTATTGAACGTTCAATCTCTTAACTAGAATATGATTACAAAATAGCAACCCTAATTTGAGCAGGTAATAACTAATATTGCACACTTGTAATGGATATAGGTACAAAGTACGCTGAGATCTACGATTACCGATTAAGAGATTCTTACAATTCAAAAATTCCGTTAAAACATTTCTTTACCTAAATCACAGAGGTATATTGCAACGATGTAGATTCCAAATTCATATATCACACGTATTATGCCAAGGTTTGAAGTTGAGCTAAGAACGAATTCGTAAAAGCATAGGAATAATATTGCACGTGTGAACACTGGATAAGAGCGCACTAAGTTGACAAGAAAAGCGAAAATGAAAGGACAGATTATGGACTCAAAGATCTACTCGGGGTACAAAAGAAAGAAAGAAAATGCAAAGAAAAGCTCGAAACTGACTGGAATAATTTGCTCTGAGGTCGCTTGGAGAGGCGCCACGATTAAAGGTATTTAACAATAGATATTTACCGAACTTGAAAGAAGTGAAAGCGATAAGTGTGAGAAGTAAAATTCCTTTTATTCGAAGCTTTTAAAAACTCACCTAATCATTGGAGAATCTAAGCATGACCGTGTGCTATGATGAACTAAGAACAAATGACACCGTTGATAAAATTCGATTACATTTTGTTGCGTTCACGAACCAAATTTTAGGATAACATTGCGAAGTTACTAACAGAAGCGTATGGCGTTAACATAGAGTGATTATCTATTTTGGACGTCCTAGAATGATTCTCTTAATTATCTCATTTTAACTTCCTAGAGCGTTTCTCTCAATGATCTCATTTTGGATCCTTCACAGTAAATATCTATCTACCAGCTCCCAGTGACCTCCTGATGAACCTCCTTATGAGATCACCTTGAGAACCTCTGTATAAACTCTTCAATAAACCTTTTGAACTCTTAATGACCTCTCGAGGAATTTTTAGGTGGCCTCTTCTGTAACTGGTTGGGCCAGTCAGTGATTTTCTAATAGAGTGCCGGGGCGTATATGTTCCGGTGTCTCTTTGGGAATGATCCTATTGGCTCTTCTACTGCCGCCTATCTAATCTAATCTAAATAGCTACGTACAAAACTGCTGATCTAAGGTTGTTCTTCGAGCTCTATGCGTTTTTTTTACCGGTATTTCGAAATCGATCATTAACGTCTCTCTTAAAAAGTCCCATTGTAGGTAAGTCGTTGAAGCCATTCAAATCCATTGATGTTCCTGTTAGTGTAATATCCTGATGCAATGTATCCTGATATGAGTATTTAACTGTGTGCTGAGATGAGTTAGATATGAGTTCGTCACCGTACTTAGTTGTGATTGTTAACTTCAATGCCGAGTAAACAGGTACAGACTACAGTGCAGAGTGTTGAAGGAACGTCGTTAAGATCTTTATCTTTTTTACAAGACTTATGTAATCCCAGTATTAGAATAAAGGCGAAATACTTGGAAGAAAGCAATAGTAAACCTCTAATGTGCAGACAAGCAAGGTACGAGGTCTGTCTCCAAGTGACTACTGCTGTTTGCTTTCCAGCAAGCGCCTTTATACCTATGACTGCGATTTTAGGAAGACCGATAAACCAGTTGGGTTTCGGTTGACTTTAAGGGTCGGAAATCATACTTAGTTCACGAGTAAATTGTGCGCTTGTTAACAAGCTTAATTAACATATGTATCAAACCTCTGGTTACGATAGTTTGAGATTTAACTTTTACCGATAGAGCTTTAGCAGAAAGTCTTTTAAAAATGCTACATGTTTCTCAAGCTTACGAGCTAGAAGGTGTACGAATTAGCTATAGCAAAAATACATCCGATCTTTTGCCTTCGTTATAAGAGATGGTTGTTACAAATGTTCGTTTACGTAATCATCGGTACCGCCAGGAATGCCTCTAAATATAAACATGTTCAGCTAGCATATTTCGATATTGTATGTACACATACAATGTTGTATGTGTCCAAACATTTACATGTTGAGCTAGCATATTACGTTGTCGTATGTGCAATGTGTTACCTTTTTCTTTTTTTGACACCGCAGAGAGAGACCGCCAGACAGGATGTGTCCTTGGTGTTGGGACTACCAGGCAGATACACCAAATAGCCCTGGATTCTCTGCACGTGGAATAGCCACCCAGCCAAGCAGCATTACATATTTTCAACGCTACCGACCAGTAAGATCTTTCCTGAAACCAGGTGCGAACAACGTTGTGTCACAATCTCTCCCAAATCAAGAGAAAAATTTATTTCCGCCTCTGTGTATAAAGCTAGAAATAACCGAGAATTCCGTGAAAGCACCGGACGAAGTTGTGGTTGCATTTGCTCGATGACAGAGTGGCGACGAGGACATCATATTTTATGGGCGGTATTCAGTGCCCCGTCGCGACAAGAAAGAGAGCAGGGCCTTCATTTTACTGCCAGAAATTTTCACAAATAAATGTGGCCTTTAAACGGATTTGCTGGTATTTTTTATTGGCCTCGGGTAATAAACTTTTGAAATATCCTAATTTTAACGAGAGTATAGAAGACATTGAGAGGAAAGCCTGGCTTTCGCTTTAATCTGCTGTAACAAATTTTAAGGCAACCACAGCGGTCATGAATATTAATGAGCTCCTGAAGAAGTAACATGCTCTAGGTACACGCACGCCCATTAAAATGCATTTCCTCAATTCGCATTTAGACAATTTTACTATAAGCTGTGGCGATTTTAGCAAAGTGCAAGGAGAGCATTTACACCAGGGTATGCGAGTAATCGAGGGGAAGTACCAGGGCCGCTGGGAGGTGAATTATAATGTGCTTCTAGACTACTGCTTGTGTCTACAGAGGGATGGTTCCGAATCTGCTCGAAAATCATTTTTATCGCATTAATTTTATCACTTCATGCATTTTTTTTCATGCATGAAACTGAATATATTTACGTGCTACTTTCATATTGATATTCACATTCACTCTAGTCATTTGTGCACTATTTTAAGCGTGACTTACACATTTCAATTTTTTGATGTAGTATCTGAAATAAATAAATATTAATATTTAGGCATCTTATATTGGCTGAAAACCGGTATAATAAATTAATCCGATTGAACAAATCGAGGTTCATTTCCAAACTCAGCATGCAAAATGCATATAAGATTCACTGAGAAACAATAAAAGGTAATGATAATCAACTTTCACAGTGTGCTCTCAATTGGGAAGCCAATACACACTGGTTCGGTTCATACTGTAGATATAAACCAACTGGTCCCAGAAAAGTTAGTACAGCTGCAGCCGACCAAAGTTTGTAGTTAAGAACCATGGTGTCGAAACGGAAGGTTTAACGACGCATTCCCACCTCTATCGTCCCGTTCCTGGTGGGAAAGTGCCAGGTATCACAGATCTGCGTATCAAGCAATTGCTGACCCAGCACGCCGGATGCCACAAAGAACGCTCGGCAGACTCGTCGCCCGATCCCAGTACCTTTAGCACACAAGTCAAGCATGCAACTGCTGTTGTCATGGGTTAAACAAAAGCAGCTCAGTGTAATTCAAGTAGTACAACTCAATAGGTGAGAAAGGAGTAGAGATGCCTCCCTGGGAGTACAGAAGCGTTCAATTAATAAAATTGGAAGCCCATGGAATCTAGGGTGACTATTAACGATGGATCAAGGCATGGCTTACAGGTCGGCAGCAGCGAGATAAGCTTGAAGGCGAGTCGAGCGACTGGACACAGGTTTCATCAGGGGTTCCACAAGGTAGCGTACTTGGCCCACTTCCGTTTTCAATTTACATCAATGATCTCGATCTTAACATCCTTTGTAAAATCAGTAAATTTGCGGATGATACAAAACTATGTCATCCTACGACGAAAAGAGCCGAGCTCCAACATGACCTTGACAAACTCATGGAATGGAGCACTACGTGGCAGATGAACTTTAATGTCGACAAATGCTCAATAATGCACGTATGGCTTGTGAACTCTTCCACGGAATTGGCTCCTGTCACCCAAAAACGTTACTTGGGAATCACTATTACAAACAAACTGCAGCACAGTCAGCAAGTTGACAAGAGTGTGAAAATGGCAAGCAGAGTACTCAGATTCATCACCAAAAACTTTGAATACAAGTTCAAGGACATCATCGTTCCCTTCTACAAGGCATTAGTGAGGCCACACTTAGAATTTGCTGTTCAATTCTGGTCGCCACATCTCTGTAAGGCTATCGATAACATGGAAAGAGTCCAACGCAGAGCAACGAAACTGATACCTCAGCTGAGAAACAAGTCGTATGAACGTCGCCTAAATGAACTGGGTCTGATCTCTCTCGAGCAAAGAGTACTCAGGGGGCAACTAATAAAAACATTCAAGTACTTGAATGGCTTCAACGACGTACCTATAACAGGACTCTTTGAAAGAGACCTTAACGATCGCTTACGAAACAACGGTCAAAAACTCAAGCATTAAGTTCAAAGAACAACCTTAAGTCAGTTGTTTTTTCCCTAATTCATAGTCAGCATTTGGAATAGACTTCCTTCCGACGTTGTTGGTGCGGAGTCGGTCAACTCGTTTAAATATCGTCTTGACATACATTGGGAGAGGCATCCTCCACAGCAAAGAACTCTTCTTCCACGAGTCGCAAGCACTTAATGGCCAAACCTTCCCAGGCCATTTTAAGCTGACTTCTTCTCACTTCTGCTCCGCATATCAGCGGGTATCGATCATGCTTGCGTGCATTCATGACCATCTCATTGGCGGAGATTTTTCACCCCTTTTTTATTTTTTCTTTCTTTTTTTCTCTCTTTTGTCTTCCATTTTTTCTCCTCTCGTTTCCGCAGTCCTCTACATCCTATTAACATAATGGCAATACCTCATAGAGGGCCGGGGTGTAAGCTCCGGTGTCTCTTTGGGAATGGGCCTCTTTGTTCGTCTACTGACGCTTATCTAATCTAATACGTTCGATGCGTAAATTGATTATATGAATGAGAGGAAAAGGTGTGCTAGTTTTCACAGCCTCACTACGAAATGAAGAAAAAAGTAAGGGTTGATCTGTAGACATAGTTTCCTACCGTCACGACGAGGTGTTAGTAATAAAATAAAATAAAATAACGAAAAGTTTTGTTTCTAATGAAATAAAATTAATTCATGAGCCCTTACAGTTTAAAGTATCTGAAAAGAGATGTTGATGCACTCTTCCTCGATTTATGTCCTCGTAGCTACTGGTTCTCAAGATCATAATTATCAGAGGTACAGGCAAACTCGTTTTGACAGCACGCCTGGGATATCATCATGCAGTTGTTCGTTTCAGAATTGAAAACACGCCAGAGCCCAGAGCATCAATCTCAGATTGTCAGAGCTTTGTCAGAGCAATGGCGTCAAAGATGGAAGACTGAAGCAAGAGATAATTGTCCTGCCCGCAACCGTCCATATCCCTTAATACGCCAAAGCCCTCGCAGTGGATTATGAATATCAAAAATACTGAAGCTGCAATTTTCTTTCGTACTCGTGCTGATGTTACTTGCCTCCGTTCCTCCTCTGATTTCCCAACTTTTCTTTCTCATGGGCATTGATCCTGTGAGGGAACTTCTCGTGCATGGGTTCCACATTTTTATCAACATACTGTATGCGCCTTCTTTCTTTCGCTGCAAGATCGCCTTCGCTCTGGAAACTGAGGCTCAAACTACTCAATATAACAACTAGGTGGTGCTGCAAAAGCCAAAACATGCGGGGTTCTATAATTAAGTGCTACACTGCAGCAGCACCAAGGTCACGCTGTAGCATGAGCAGGCACACCAGGTAAAGGCTGGTCCAGGGAAGACCGTCAGAGCAGTACACACTGGAACTCCTCCAGTTCGCCGTTGTCTCTGCTCTGCCGGCTAGAGCGTTCGTATATTCACTGAAAATGTGTTATGTGCAATTAAGAGTGCAGCTCCAGGAAAAACCCTAATGTTTATGCTATGTACATGCCTATTTTATTTACTGTTTTGTTGTGCTAAAAGTGATATCGCTGCTCAACAAACATCTTGCTTCTGGTGTTCTTTCAACTATTGTTTTCGTCAATTTCACTTTGTGATTCCAAATGTGAAAACCACTTTTGTCTATCAAGCCCCATTTTTAAGTCATCAGATCCTGTTTCAAAAATTTCATCAGTTATTGCACCTCTCACTGGGAACAATCATCGATGTTTTATATTCCTATATAATGCAATTCTACGGGAATTTCATTGATGAATATTTGTGAAATTTACCGAGCTAGTCAAGTTTCAGTTGCACATATATAATTAGAGTCCAAAAGTGAATGGTGGCAGTTCTTATGCTCCCAGAGTCAGAAAAAAATATGCCTACACTGTTTCTTGGCTAGTGTTACTTTATTAAAAATATCAAAATCTATATTGTCAACAATGCAGTGATTCCCGCATAGCAATGAGAAATTCTTATGTAAAGAAGGGTTTTAACTTTGAACAGCAGTGAGGATGAATGTGAAAATTACACTCCACTTGGAAACATTATGTATTTACTACACAAAACTCCAACACCAGTCTTATAGAATGGATAGAGGTTCATAGCACTGCACAACTGGGACCATGCTGGGGCCATCCCACACTTCGCTTGTAATAAATACATTCTGCAGCGCGCTCACCAGCTAATTCCCATTCAAGCCGGCGAGTCCAATGTTTTCGTACTTTGCGGCTGGTGATGTCAGCGAGGAGGGCTAATACGAAGCTCATGCTGTTCGACGGTGAGCTGCACGCATGTCCACTTCCAGCAAACTTGCATTTTCGATTCATTAGTAGATTCGACGGTCGACGGATACAGCCATGCGCGGTTGCGGAGCCGAAAGCGGCCGGAGTCGGCAGATCTGAGATGGAGTAGGGAAACCATTCGCTAAAGGAGTCAGAGTCGGAATTTAGAGCAGAAGCTCCAACTTTGGAGGACTACTTTCTACATTATTTGAATTATTTTTAAATTACCCTTTAATTTATTTAAAATATTTGTTCTTGAGTAGTAAAAATATTGCAAGATATTATAAATGCATTTACTTCCGCCAAGGAGGTTATGTCTTCGTCGGGTTTGTCTGTCTGTCACCAAGATACCTCAAAAAGTTATGGACGGATTTTGATGATATTTACAGGGATTGTTAGGTAAGTTAGGAGGAATAGATGATTAACTTTTAGTGAAAATCTGTTCATTCATTTGTTTGGTTTATCTGCCTCTGTTTTTCCTAATGCCATAACTCAGAAACTTATGAACGAATTTTTATCAAATTTACAAGAGTTGTTAGATATATTATGAAAAGCAACTGATTAAATTTTTGTGATAATCAGCTAGTTCGTTCGTTATTTGTCGCAGTTTTTAATTTTGTGCTTGCTAACATAAATAACTAAAAAAATTATATATGAATCTCTATGAACTTTACAAGGGTGTTTGGGAATGTTAAATGAAATAAATGACTAAATTTTATTGACGATATGTTGGTCTGTTTGTGTGTTTGATTAATGTTTGTCAAAATGTTTGTTAGCAGCATAACTTAAAAATTCATGAAAGGATCTCCAAGAAAATGACTTACATTTCGTAATACTGTTTTATAGGGCACAAATGATCAGATTTTGGTGTCGATGCAAAGAAAATTACAGTTCCAAAACCAATTTGAATTTGTCGTTACCGTTGCCTTGCTTGCCAGAAGTATGCGCTCTCAGAGTGCCATAAGTTAAATTATGATTTTTTCTTATTCCACGTGATTGCTACTGGTAGTGAAGTCCCCAAATGGTGCAAATATGAAAGAATTCTACTGCAAATGCCAACAAAACATTTTCTTAATCTTCAGCTGGTGTATATGTTTGGCATTCAGTACTTAGTCTGTATAAGCAGTTTTTCTAGATAATAATGATTAATTAATTACTAATATGTGATAATTTAACCTCCTCAATGGTACTAGTGATGCTAAATATTACTGTAAATGTAAAAAAAAGTACACTCTTTAACTTATTAACATGTGTTAATACATTGGCAAGAAAGCATTTTAATATCAAGGAGTCGGAGTCGAGAGCCACAGCCAGAGTAAAACAACTTAATAACCAGGAGTCGGCGTCGGAAAACTGGAAGTGCCAGAGTCAGAGTCGCAGTCGAATTCGAAACATCCCACTCCGCAACCCTGGATATAGCAATTGCCAACTGGTATTCACCTTACCTTAGGTGCCTTAGGTTTTGCCCCGTCTTGAATGTTAATTTTTTCTTAGCAGGCTTAGTGAGCCTCGAGCCATATCCCGTATGAGCTTCATTAAGTGATTGATGTGGCGCAGAACTTTAATTGTATTCGAGAATTGGTTGTAAGCCAGTCACTCAGCCAGGTTGGCTCCTAAAGATAGGTTATTATGGGTTGAGGGGTACAGTCATTTCCCAATTAAAGTAGCTTCTTAAAAGACAGAGAACTGAGTCTCGCTCCATGCAATTAGGACGTGTTTTCTTTGGTCGTCAGAGTCAATCTAAGCCAAACCCATTTGACTTGACTTGTCCGGGACTGCTGACAGGATCTCCATTTACTGTACTTCGGCCGTCTGAATCGTGCTGCAGGTGTCAGAAGCAGCACCATTATGTTGGTCCGACTGAAAATTCCATTTTATGAACTAAGACTCGGTTCTTAGAGGCCTTATAAGAAATCATATAAAGGACAGCGCCTGAAGTTCGAATCAACGCGTCGAGGCCAGCGCACCCGTCCAAAGTGCCGGATAAGTTAAGCTGCGAAGGCTTAATTTCCCCACCCATTCGAATGCGTCTTTAATTTGCTTTCGATCCACAACGTGACGCGAGGATGTACAGCTCGCGTGTTGTTTTTGCTGCCGTATATATGCTACCGTGCTCAAATATTTTTCAGAACGACGAGTGAGGTGCCATGGTCCCTTCCTGTTGTTTGTGCGAATGCATATGTAGCCGCGGCATAAGTCTAGGATCCGTGAGAACTGCCAAGTTCAATCATTTGTGGCACAAATATCGAAAGGAACGTATAGATACTTGCAATTATGCGTATTTAACTCCAAAATTTACTTTAGTAAATTGCAAATTTTAGTACTTTTCAACTCAATATCTATAAGTACGCATTGATAATTTAGAACATATGAATAAATGCTTCAAATTTCTGGAATGAAAGTCATATAAACTAAATTACAAAAATGTAGAATGGCTCATAAGTCGTGGGGCACAGTATGAAATTTTAATAATGATATTTGTTCTTTACTAGAATAATTTAAATGTAAACACATTCATTTTGGAAACATGAAAAATGATATACGATTTCACAATTGTTTTTGGTGGTGAAAACACAATTGTGTTTTTTTTTAGTGAAATGGGTTATTACTAAGATAGTATTATTCGTTGGAATAGAGGACATCCAGGTTCCATACTTGTTAAGGTTTTTTTCAAAACTTCCACTGGATTTTTATTATTTAATTGGCCGAGCTTTCGACTATCTCAACGATAGTCGTTTTCAAGGCAAAAAACTTCAA
>LQNS02277602.1:25282278-25295828 GCA_001587735.2 Parhyale hawaiensis | reverse complement strand
GAATGGCTACCCCTAGGCCCGCAAATTTGCTGGTGCTTTTGGAGCCTTAATTCACCACTGCCAGAAAATATCGTCCACTTGGCAGTTACTAGACCAATGAAAGTATGCTTTCGCGAATTATCAAGAACTAGTGGCCCGGGCTGTCAACATAAATGACGGTAGAAAATTAACACCTCAGGAAAACCATCGCTGTCTCATGCGCTTATTACTGTTCAGAAGGCTTCATTCATGAAAATTCAGTATTCTGCCTAAAAATTGGATGTATATACGTATTATGAGGCGTATGTAAGTGATATCTCCCGTAGCAACTCAGAACAATGAACATGTCCAGACACGATCTTGCTGGCAGGCTCAGGTGCCTGAATTGGGGAGCCCAAGTGCGACCCCCGTATCCAAGTTACCGTCTTCGGCACCTGAATTTTCTTCTATCTTATTCCCATAGAGCGTGACAGGAAAGATATAAATATAGTTGTAAAAAAATAAATAAAAACACGGCGTGAATTATTATATAGTACTGATAACACAATTTAACATGAACAAAAACGATGGCCCAAAGCTGCCGATCTATTACAAGAGTTCGACCATTAGAAACTTTGACAAGAAATAATATCACTCAACCGCTGAAGTAAACCAAAGTCATATGCTAGTACGAATGCAAACATAGAGAAAGCAAGTCCTAAAACAACTCATACATCAGCAATACCATCACCGGTCTGCCTAGGAGCCCAACACGCAGTGAACCTCCCTAGAAACAAACACAATATCAGCAATGTACTGTTATAGGGACAGTAATCCTTCTTGACAATAGTCATTACCTGGCCGTATACCGGATTTTGCTGAAGTTCTGTTTCATTTTCGTTTTCTTCGGCAGTCTGTGTGTTGGCATGGTGACCTGCGAGATAATTAGTTGCATTGGGCTGCTGGACTTACGAGTTTACACTGTCCCATTTATGATGACAATTCCCGATGATGGGATCAGTATCTTCGGTGGCTGGTTCTTGTTAACTGCACTGATGAGCTTGTTGAATGCTGACTTGAGCTGCTTTGCTGGGTCCTTAGTAGGCTAATGCTCTGAAGTTCCTGCGTATGTGCGAAAATTTGATCCAATTTCTCTTTATATTCCGAATTGTTGACCATGATTGAATAGCACTTGTCAGTACAGAACTTTAGAAGCTAGACATTTTTAAAACCTTACATTTACCAATTAGCACGAGGGATGAGAATGAGACTGGTGGCATTACTTATTCAGCTGGGAAAAGCAAGTATCAATAACAGTTGCTATCCGTTGGTATGTAGTTCACTCATGTAAAGTAAATGTTATTGTGTAGGTATTGTGTACTCATTCAGTAAGGTTTTGGGGTTTTCTGGAGGAGCCTAAGCTGCCCTGCGAATTTTGAATGCTTCTGGCAGTTCATGAAGAGTTGACCACACGTAGCCCTCGATTATTCACCTCATTAAGTAAAGCATCGAACAGGTCGATTGTAGAACAGGAGCTGCGGCTGGTGCTAACAAATAATTTGGTTCTTGTTTCTTCGTATAGTCGCCGAAAAGCTTGAAAAGTGGATAGGGTAAGTTTAGAATGATCTTTCTTTCAGCCCTAAAAAGACTTACTTGCGCTAAGTGCGGCACTGGCATGACGGCGATTGAGCTCGGATTTTTACGGGGTGAAAAAAAAATGTGACAGAGAGACCTTACAGTTGACACATTTTTACCCCATTGTTGTTTTGCACTAGAGGAAATATTTATAGATCACTTAGTAAGTGACCATTAATTAAGTAGGCATAAATCATGGATTATCGAGGCAGGAGAAATAGTGATGTACTGAATAAAAATGACGTTGCGTAGTGGGGGCCTTGGCAAACTAGGTACAGTCGGCTAAAACATAGTTTTATTATAATTACAGTACTTATTGCATTCCAGAACAAGATCTGCTGCATTATTACTTCCTGATGCTGGCGGTGCTGTGCATTCTGAACTCAGTTTTGATGGGCAAGACCATCCACTACATCTACCAAAGTGGGGTGAAGATTTGTTGCTGGCAGCGCTCCATTTTCAAATCGGAAGCCACTGCAATAAACAACTACGAGTTGGATGCGTAAGTACTACTGGTTACTTCCCCTAATTGTATGCCTTGATTTCATAAATCTCACAAAACATCTAGTAGCTTCTGTTTTCCTACTAGACAGTATCATCAATAAGTCAACTGTTATATGGTAATACTTCCTGTGTGAGAACAGTCCATTCGGGTTCAAAAAAGTCTTTTTTGTCCTTCTCACTTTGTTACTTTCAACTCGCAAGAAAAACTTTTTATAAACGCCGAGGATACACCAGAAATAACCTTAGCCAAGTTCATCAGTCACATTGATGCGCCACAAGTTACTCTAATGCATATTTAGTTGCCTTGTTACTTTATTGTGCAGAGGCTCGAATGAAATTTGTGAACAGAACGACTTAATCGTACCTCCACTGAAAGAGTTGAGGAATTATTACGTTCGTTTTCACGCATTAGATATTGGCTTCGTGGACCATCAGCTCTGATATATACAGTAAAATACAAAGAACCACGTAACTAAGATTTTCGTACTAACTTTTGCTGTAAATTTGTGAAAACCCAGATTCGAGCACCAAGAACCGTACACTATTTGTAAATACATGGGTCTGTCTTCTTTAATTGCTATGATATATTTAAAAACTTAAACTACAAATTATAGAAATCGGGGAAGTTTTTCAACATGATGATAACTGAGATAATATTTCTCACATTGGTTTGACATGGAAAACCTTGGCATTTGATCTCAGTTGAAGGGTATTCGGGAAAAAAGCCCTTTTAGGAAAAAAAAACACCGCTTTTATTTCAAGCTAAACTTGAGAGTTCTATTCATTTATTTGAATATTTGAATACAGCATTTAAGTAGACTCAACAATATTGTGCTAAGGTAAATTTGACCCAACATTTGCATCTGCGAGCGTGGGTTGCAAGAACCCCTGAAAATTAATAAGGTATTTGTGAGCTTAAGTTAGATCTAGTTAGGTGAGTTTAGGTTAGGTGAGGGGAGGTTGGGCTAGGTTAGGTTAGGGGAGATCAGCTTATAAAGATTATGTTAGGTGAGGTTAGTTTAGGTTAGTGAGGCTAGTTTAGGTTAGTGAGGTTAGGTTAGGCTATATGCATAGGAGCCCCATATCTTAGTCCAAAAATCGGGTAACTCGGCTATCCAGGAAGCGAAGAGCGTAACGGGAGGACTCAAGATAAACTAGCATTAAAAAGTGACGTCATCAATGACGTCAACATCGACTAACGCTCCAGCTGTGCAGCCTATGAGTATTTTATCTGTTTTACTTGAAAAATCGTCGTTAATGGCGAATTTCAACCCTTAAGCAAATACAGTAAATAAACGGAGAAAGTACTTACCAATTGAACAATAAACAATTATCAGCAGAAAATTGCAGTGGAGGCTGGTGGAAACTTTTACAGCAGTAGAGACGAAATATATCTCAGTATCGCCCCCTGACTTTTTTTTTTAAGTGAAGCCTCCTTTACATTTCATATTCAGTTACAGTGCTCTTCGCAAAACATATTGAAGCAAATCACCTCATTTGTTGGACATAATTCATTCAATCTCCTGCTCCTGACGGGCTAGCTACTTGAGCTGCGCCCATACACAAAATACAGTAAAATGAACGTAGGCAAGTACGGAATGTCTGAGCAACAACTTTTCCTATGGTTTCTTTCGCGTACAGACTATAACACTGCTTTCATTTTTGGTGAGGATTTTTGGTGAGTTCCTACCCTCAAATACTTCGACTCGTCGGAGTGACGTCACTTGGCTACACGTGGTCACGGCTACCTTTCATTTTAGTCTCATTGAGTCCTCTCGTTTTACTCCTTGCTCCCAAGGCCTATCGACGAAAATTGTTTGGATAAGAAACGTTTGGTAATTACTCGAGGATTCAAACCATTAGGCAAGGCTAAGTGGGAGAAGCTTAGTTTTCTCTAAGCCGCAATTATAAAACCATTCAGTTCAAGTGAGCTGAGGCTAGGTTAAGTTAGGTTTGAAGAAGCTAGGTAATTTTTCTATCAGAATAGGTTGGGTTTGGGTGGTGAGAATAGGCGGGGTTCAACTACAAAAAGCTCAACTAGGTTATGGGTTGATTTCGGTATATAAGGGTAGGTAAATGCAGCACAGCATAACTTAACTTGTTTTAACATAACTTGCTTCAAAATAACTAAACGCGGGTAATAGATGTACATTAGGATATAGGCGTGGCTTTTTTCCTGCCGGAACTTTTTTGTGGGTTGATGTTTTCCTCCGAAGCTTTTTTGTGGGTTGATTTTTTCATCCGGGGCTTTTTTCCTATCTGGGCTATCTTCCTCCCAGGACTTTTTCCCTTCTGGAGCTTTTATCCTCCCGGGGCTTTTTTCCTCACAGGGCTTCTTCCCTCCCGGGGCTTTTTTCCTCCCGGGGCCTTTTCCTATACCCCAGTTGAACGCATTAATGTTCTCTATACACTCCGTGAATACATACAGGGTATGTTCTGTGTACTACAACAGAGCTAGATTACGCTATATACACTGTAATTGTAGCGATTTAAGCAACTATTCGCAGGAACTACGGGAAAAACATGGAATTTGTGACTCTAAGTGAAAGCACTTGTGACCGGTTTCAGTAAAGCATCAAAGCAAAGTCTTTCGATGGATTCAGAAATAACCGTTGACCTGAACCGTTGCAGCAGTTTTATGTAGCATCCAGAGCAAAGCTTCCATAGGCTGAAACGTTAAGTTTATTTAAATTCCGCACCTCGTGTGCAATGTACACTGACTCCTTACGTTACACTGAAGTTTGCAACCGACCCTCATCAATTACAGCCTCTGGAATTGAGTTTCATCCAAAGAGCAGCGAGGCATTCCATCCTGGTATTGATCCTGTAATGAGCTCTTGTGTCTAGAAGCTTTACAACAAAGGTTTCCTTTGGAAGTTTCTGTTTTACTTTCGCTTGTCGCACACTATTGTATGCAGTGAGTTATAACAATTGGTTAGCCTCTCGCAATATTAAACAAATGTAATGGCCATAATTTGCATTTCTTACCAATCATTACCAGCATATGTAATTAAAGATAGAACGCATGCATTTTTTTTCTAGCAGTATTTTAAAGAACAATAACTTGCTTACACGCTACCAAATTAATTACATACTCTCGTAGCAGCCGCCAGTTACAAAATTTAGGCCTACCCCGTAGCAATAATTAACAAAGGAAAATATACAAATGGCGAAGGTCCCGCTTGTGTAATATTACTAACATTAATGCTTGGATATCGCTATAAACTGCAGATGAAGCAAAGCTCCGTTAATTAACTCCAACTGCAAGGTAATGCTGTTCGCTAGTGATAACAGCATTACAGGTATCATCTTTAAACCTACCCATGTGGAATCTCAACGAGCGGTATGGCCATTGCCCAGTAGGAGGAAACATGTTTTCTGAGACCTTGTGTACCGAATTTTATAACTTTATTTGCTGTTTTGGGCTTGCTAGTAACCGTGACTATACTATACAATTGAAAAAAATTACTGTATTCTGCAGTGGTTTGTTGTCTTGTAGTACTTGTGTATGTTCCAGATTTTGGCAGAAGTTTCAGTTGCTCATCTTGAGGGTTATTGTTCTCTTGGTGTGGACGACGGAAGTGTTGTCTTGGCGCGGTCCACCAGTAAAACTTTGGTAAGTTTTTCTTCTTATTTTTTCAAAAGTGAAGGAGGCACTTTGGTAAGTCATATTCTATGATGCGGCACTCATATTGCTGAAGTTGTGACAGTTGCATTTTACTCTTCAACGCCAATACATAAAAACAAAACAAAACAAAACAATTTCAGGTTTAAATATTATGTTTAGAAAGGCTCCGTCCATGCACACATGCCACCGAAAGAGTATCTTTGTCGTCAACTACACACAGAAAAATGGTTGTTGCCATTAAACAAAATTAGTTAACCGTAAACTCTTTTGTCGTTTGAATTTGCGTCAATGCGAATTGTCGTTGGTGATGAACAACAGATGAACAAGAGCGTTGTGATGAATAACAGTGTTTTTTTACGATTAACTATTATTGCTTTGTAGCTAAAATATTACTTCGTTAGTGATAAGAAACAGGTGTTTTTTTTTATCGTAAAGAACATACTTTTCTGCGGGTAACGAAACTACCAAAGAAAACAATTGGCAGAGTTTGGGTGGATTACTATGTCTTTGTATCCATCAATAATGCTGGTCTACCAAGAGTTTAACCCTAAACCACCAAGTATTACCTTAATAATTTTTTTTAAATATTAAATAAAGTTATTCACATGAGACGCCTGATTTTAGTTCGTCGGCTTAGAATTAAGTAAAATATTGAAGAATAATTGGAGTGAAATAGACCCCAAAAGCTGCCAAGTTTTCTGCAGATTAAACGTATAAATACAGCAACTCATTCGTTTGACGGTTGCTGGAACCCACGCAATTTATCGAAACAAAACACATGAAATTTGCAACTCATCATCAGTACCATTCGTTGCACTCTCTATAGAATAGGAAGCATGTTTCTTTGATGTTCTTTATTATTACAATTAGTTAAATACACCTGACTGGCGACGAGAGAATGGAGAAAACTCTATAAGATTATCAACCCCATGTAACCAGCCCACCAAGAGAAAAAAGAAAAAAAATATTAAAGATCTCAGAATCGCTTTGCTTACAAAGCATTTAAAACAGCTAATACCAGCGCCAACAAAGACAGAGCCATCAAGACCATTTCAAACAGCTACATAATTATGATGGAACAAACGAAGGAGAATACTGACTTGTACGGCATCGTACCGGTTCCAAGACGAACTCATGAAGAACACCAATTCGCCGAGTATGCCGCACCCGAGCAAATGGTTCCGGAAGAAAACCCGCCCGCGGATGATGATGGCAATTACATCAATTATATATTCTACAGAAAAGGCAAACCCCACAAACTCTGCGACGATGCGCCAGATCACAAGGCACATCGCCTTCCAGTATCGATACCCATCGACGAACCTCTGTCAAGCAAACTCAGATGAAAATCGGCGGCAGAACCCCAAGCTAATGAGCAGTATTGAAAAAAGGGGAGGACATAGCAGCTAAAGCAGCGACGTATCATCTCTACCGAACCAAACACACCTTACAAATTTGTTGCATAAGACAGCTTTTCTACGATGCTCATGAGCCCACCTGGCCTCATGAGCCCACCTGGCCTCATGAGCCCACCTGGCCACATGACCCCTATCATATGCCAGCAGCTGCAACACATGAAAAATGAAAAGCATGGCATCGCAAATTCCTAAGCCTTTACGAAAACCAAACTGTGCCGGAGTTAGGACACCCTGCTTCTCAAGAAAGTGACCCAACCTCGACGCAACCAGCCTTTCTTAAGCTTCAGACGAAACAGGTGTTGTCGAGATGGGTCTATAGTCAGTGGTCCGAGATGAAACACAGCCCTTCGGAACAGGCGTCACATGAGCGACACGGCAGTATTTCGGGAAAGAAGATCATAGCCGTAGGTAGCATCGGACGGAACACAGAAGCAAGCAGGGCTGCAAGCACAACAGCACCCCCCCCCCCTAAAAAAAAGAGCAGAAACATACCCGATGGATCAGTGCCACCATCGGGGTCCAGGTCAAGAAGAAGGCTGTGCACATCAGAAGATCTGATTCTGACCATCTTTTTCAGTACTGCATGATTTAATTGTGAAAATTACATATTAATAAATTTGGGCTACATAAAAACACGGCAAGAATTATTTATAGAGAATTGGGATTCACGAGCACTAAATTGAGAGTACTTCATATTGTCTTAAGATTCAGTAAAGAAAAATTACTTCCGTGGAAATGTACTACTTCGTTGTTGTTCACCGTTTCTTTTTTCTTTTTTTTTTTTTTTTTGCATTAAGAACTATGTTACACCTTTCGCTTACAAATCCCGGTTTATACATGAGTCAACTGAGTTTGACCAGGACTGGTCAATTTGCGATTCCGATATCTCTTAATTTTAATTTGTTTTGACCCTATCCGTTACCAATCTTTTTTCTCAGCCGCTTGAGCTCCAAGGCGAGACAAATTTATACCGCCCACTAAATATACTTATAACTTCAATCAACATCCAAGTTTTTTTTTCTACAGAGTCTCAAAGTCATTTGTGCAGCTAATATTTTTTTACCTATTTAGCTAGAAAATAATGGCTAAGACTAGTCGTACTGTTAAATAAATTTTGATATAAGAAAATATCGCCGGACAGTACAGGGTGAACGCTCCGGTAGCACATCTGCAGCAGTTGTCACACTTTCACGGTAGCTGTAGAACTTGCAGATAACTGCACTGTGGTACTGCACTTATAATTGCAGCAGGAAACAGTTGGAATGGGTCACACTTCAATTAACCCTACTCTTCTTCCTGATGTATTTAGGCTAATCAATTCTACACCAAACTAGGACTTCAATTATGCTTCATTTATGACGGCGAATCACTTCTCTAACAGCGACAGTGCTGCTGTCAATGCTTTTGCTCTTACTACCAACTGTATGTTGTAAATTTAGATCATTTTTACTGCAGGGAGCTGGATGTAATATCACTTCTATTTTTCATTTCTAGCCTTGTTGTTGTCTCTTAGTCATCATTTCAAAAGTGCTTTTTCGTAAATAAATCTACGAATGCACACTATTCGAAGATTGAGGCCTGACGTCGAACCAAAAGCGCGCGTTCACGGAAACGATATCACCAAATTTTCCATAATATCGATATTTATCACAATTGTTGGCCATAATGCGCTAGTATCTTGGAATTTTATTGATACTCATGAGAAATTAGGAAAAGACATGAAATTTTGGGCACTGAAAATCACTGAGGGTAGAACAGTGAACGAAAAGCGGTAAGGTGGTACAATTTTGTCTCTCCTCGGAGCAGATAGGGTTAAATATATTTTGCGGTCGTGACTGCAGTCTCAGTGATTTCACCTTTAATTTTCGATTCATCGATCTAAAATGTTGACATGAAAAAATCCCACTCTACTGGCACCACAAGTTCTCGACTGCATAACAGTCCACGATTGCAGAAACCCAACTCAGAACTCTTCATATTTATTTAAGACAACGAACTCGTCTTTGGGGTGCTGAAGCTGGCACTGTCAGTTTCATAGCCAAATAAACGTTCTCGTAAATTCCGCATTGTGTTCAGCTGTGACGTCATACCTTATGTACCCTCTGCATAGAGATTGTCATTCGCTGCTGCGTAAACGAGCTGTGAGCAAAAGCGCTGAGACTTTCACAGAGATGTGACATAAACATGTAGAATGTCACCTAAGCAGTCTACTGTTATTTTTCGATAAAAAATATCCAACGTAGCAAATCTTTATCACAAGAGAGTCGTCACTATTAGAGCAATAACTACACATTTTTGGCCCACTTGGAGGTAGTTGATGCAATATTGTGCTAAAGTTTGGGCTAAGAAAGTAACATGGAGAAAACATTGCAAGAAAATATATTAACACAAGGAGTCTATGCATACATGCAGCAACAAAGCACGTGCACGTAGAAACACGCTATAGTTGGAGAGCCTCAGGGGTGCAGGCATGAAACACCACATCTTTTCATTGAGATTATGTACGCCATCACCCTCCTACAAATCTTAAACCAGGAGGCTCGAGCACCGAACGGGGAATGCTTTTGTCGGAGCATTTTTAGCGTCGAGGAACCAAGTCTGTAGGTTGCATTATACATCAAGGTCATCAGACTCATGTATATTGATTCACCTTTCATATTTCTGAATGGCATTTCAAGTGATAGAATCATTGTGACTTTGTTGAGCCTGCTAAAAACTCGATTTTACGGAGCAAGATCGAGCTTCTGGCGGTCTCAGTTTCAACCAATCAATTAAGGGTCAGTGCCTGACTCTCAATTCAACGTGTCGAAGCCAGAGCACCTGCGTGAAGTATCGGACAATTCAAGCGTCGAAGGCTTAATTTTGTCACCTTATCAAACGTTCTTATGAATGAATTTTAAATTTTTATATTTGTTTAACTTTTATACTAATATTTTCGTTGTTCGATTTACTGTCTATACCACAGTTATGAGTCAATGAACGCTGTTTACATAAAATTCACGTACAAATATGTACGTCTCCCGCAGTAGGTCGCGTAAGAGAACGCAGCGTAAAATCTTTAATCAATGTAAAGCTTCTACCCAATTATAGAAAAATTAACATTTTGATAAGTTTATAACACATCTTCAAAATTGAAAAGGAAACAATAAAAAAATATTTTAGTAACACGAGCGCAGACAAGAGATGTTATAGTTGGGAGGTGAAAATACGAATGACAGGAGAATGCTTAGAAGGTCCTAACAAGAATGCCTGTACAGACAGGCGATTTCAAAGTAGTAGTGGTGGTACAGTAATAAGGCGGGGTAAAGAGGGCTGGTAAAGTCGAAGGGAACTTACAAATTTTATCTGTGGACCGTAAAGAGAGGTACAGCGGTAGTCATTGTATTGGGGCTAGGTTTTGTTTTATAGATGTAAAAAGGTTCCAAAGTTGTGAGTTTTATTGGGTTGGAACAGTCCTTTCTACTAATAGGATGATTGTTTTGTTCTGCGTGAAAATTGAAAGCTCAGTGAGCAGGTTTTGCAAGTGGTAAACCTGTTCTGCTTAATATACCTAAATCTCGTTCAACGTGGGCTTTATAATGTTGCCCAGTGGTCCCAACGTACGAAGCACAAAACAGAGCAGCTCCTGCACTTTAATTCATAGAAAATACGTGACAGAAGAGTTGTGGGAAGCTTGTCTATGAATATAAAATAGGATCCTATGGTAAATGTGTTTTTGTAAGAGAACCAGAAGTTTATATGCGTGCAAACTTGGGAGCGGAAAGTCTTCCGAGAGTTGACTGTATCGACAGTGACTTTGCTGTAGTATGGAAAGGACTGGAAGTTACATAACTGGGATACCGTGTAAGAACTTCACATAATAACTATTATTGTTGATAGGGAAAACTTCTTCGCAGCAAGTAAATTATAACACGCATGGTATCTACAAACCCACTAAAAGAAGGTAATATATACCATTATTTCAAACCCGCTATCGTAAATGACTATGTACAATATCATTAACGATGTTTCAGGGATCTCATGGATGAGGTGAACATCCTACAAGGCCTACTTGTGCTGGCCATCTTCGTTAGGTGTCTGAAAAGGCGCCGTCTGGTAATGGAGTTCATGAAGCCTGTGGTGAACAAGACAGTACAGATAATGGACAACGTCCCCAATATACCCAGTGCGTCTTCTTCAACTTTCGATCTGATCAAGGAAGCAAAGGAACGCACAAGCGAAGACGCCGTGGGGAAAGCCAATGACGTCGAGATCATCAATTATCAATTTCTCAGAAGCACTAAACATTGATTAACTTTTTTGTTATTCAGTTACACAATTCTTGCATGATTTATAGACGATCACATTTCGATAAACATACAACTACTACAAATCATTTTTTCAGTTAGGCGTAGGAGAGCTCAAGGATCTTATAGTGACTCATATACATCTGCCCGGCTGGATAGACTAGTAGCTCAGTGCAAGTATAGCAAAACTCCGATACGTACAAAATTGATTTTTAGCGCACGTGTCTACAATAGGGGTCTAAGCTCAATCCCAAGCTCAGAGCAATGATGATATAGTGATGCAAGAATTTATGCTTCATTATGTAGTGCTAACTTTTTTCATGCTCTTACAAAATGCTGACTCTCAAGTAAGTTTCGTCAAAATGTGCAGCTAGTATCCCTGAGCCTTGGAGTAGGCATAAATGGAGGTACCACGAGGGATTTTCACAACATGAGTCAGCGGCTTACTTTTACTAGCTGCTGCTTCTTCCTGGTGGCACATGGAATGGAGTACGTGCCGGCCTAGGACCGAGAATAGTTAACTCTGTTTACTCCGAGGCCGAAACACCAGCTATTTTAGCCATGGTGTGGCTTCCTCTTTGGACTGAGCTGCTGGTGGAGCGCTCGAACGATCGCACTTCAGAAAGTCATCGCGAAGATTGTGGTCCCACTGCCATGTGGTCATGACGCCTTCATCTATATCGACTGCCAGTGGTTCTCAACCAACCTTTACGTGCAGCAGAATTTCATTTTAAATTTGTGGGAGATGGCGGACCAAAAAGATGTATACGTATTTAGTTAATCTCATAGTGGATGCAGAAAATGTATAGATAACACTGAAATAAGAGCGGCAGCAAGTCACTCAGTTTGATATTGACTGTATACAGGGTGTTCACATTTTATCGCCACAATTTTTTTTTTTGCACATTTATTTAAAAAATTGAAAATCAAATCAAATGAAACATGTTGTTTGACTATTATTCTTGGCAAATATGTATAATTTATACGCTATGCCTTCCGGCGGCATAGATAACCTGCTGCAAACGGTTGGAGAACGTTTAACAGGAGTCACGAATGATAGCTTGAGGAATTTTGCCCAATCCTCCAAGAGTCTTGCCTTGAAAGCCTCCATATTTTTGTGACGAGAAGCTGAGACCTTGTTCTCCAACGCGGACCAAATGATTATATGAAGGAAATTAAAGTCTGTAGATGAAGGCGGTCATTCTTTCTCGGAAATTAACTTTGGCTCATTGTTTACCAACCACTATTGAGTCTCTTTACCCCTTGCGCTGGTGCAGAGCGGTGGTTATAAGATGTTTAGAATATATTTGAGCTTATACAACAACGAAATTTGTGAATATTACCCGTATATGAAATATGTATGCATCAAAAACGTTGTAACGCTAAACTTTGAACACCCTGTATTAGTTGCCTGTGAATAATTTTATCGGGAATTAAAAATAGTGTGTGAATCATTGTGTTAGTTTTTTGCTGAGCAACTCGCGACATCGTGTGCATTCTTCTGCCAGTTTGTTGATGCACGATAGAAAACGGTACTGATGTTAAGGAAGAGACGCTATTCGTAGCTACGCACTCGACACGTAATCTCACGGGTGTGGATGAATTTGTCGAATATGAGCACACTGCACGCTACAAAATAGAACAATTTACTTTGTGTGCTGCTTCATTTTATACGTATACATATGTATTTCTCGTGTATATATATTTATTATTTTCTTGAAAGAGCATAAAAATAGGTATTGTATAATATGATGAGCTGAGGAATCGCGAAACATGCGTCTTGGGTATCAAAGTTTCTTCTCATCGCATTTTACAACATAGATATTCAACACTTGTTGATCCCTATTTAACTGCAGTGCATGTACACTCTAGTTATTGTCAAATCTGTCGAGAGCATTAAATTCGTCATACCCAAACACAATATTTACCTCCGCCAAGGAGGTTATGTTTTCGTCGTGTTTGTCTGTCTCTTTGTTTGTCTGTCTCTCTGTCTGTCACCAAGATAACTCAAAAAGTTATGAACCGATTTGGATGAAATTTACAGGGATTGTTAGGTATGTTAGGAGGAACAGATGATTAACTTTTGATGAAGATATGTCCATCCGTTTGTTTGTCTGCGTC
>LQNS02277602.1:25228473-25244042 GCA_001587735.2 Parhyale hawaiensis | reverse complement strand
CGTGGGCAGTTGAGGTAGTAGGGGAAGATGGGCCTAGAAGGATGTGGAACTTACCCGAAAGATCCGTCCTCCATACGTACAGGTCTTGACTAAAGCAGACGACCGGCGGGTGGCTACTGGCTAGTCATCAGCTCCAGCCAGAAGGAAGGACTTCCCGCTAGGCATAGGGGGAAAGAGGAGCGAGCATTCTCGCCAGATGCGAGAATGCAGCAGAGTTAGGGAAAATTTCCTGACACACATGTAATTAATTAATTAATTAATCGTGGGTTATTCCTTGTACTTATCAGTTCTATTCCCGCACGGCGCCTACTGGCAGCATTTAGGGACGTTTCATACAATGCTAGTCCAATAAGAAAGTCATTGATGAGTGTCTAATGAACCAGCCAAATCGCGGTCGCCATCGTCAAAAGCCAATAATAGTAGTGCTTGTTAAAATCGTGGAATTAAGAGCATATTTTGTAAACCTGTGTTATTCCTGATATTTTTAGCTACTAAAGACTTCAGTCATGTGTATAAAAATGCATACTCAGTGCGTCGAATTTCTGTTAAATTTTCATTGAATATGCTCTTCCTTTATAGATATAGATCTCTATCTATATAGATAGAGATTGTTTTTACTAACGTGCTACATACTATTGCAAACTTAAATATAAATTTTTACTGGAGATTTTCAAGCGCTACTTTTGTTGGTTTTCTTAAGCCTCGACAAAATGAATTAATTCATAGATTTGGTGCATTCCCTTGGATGTTCTAGGCAGTTTGAGAATAATAAGTGATTACTTGTATTATTCCTATAACCGATGATCCTAATCTTAACTTATTAACGGTTATCGCAGCATGTATTTTGACTAAGGATACGAATCAAAGATTACGCAATTTAACTCTCGCATTAACTGTATGTACGACGCAAATCAGGTGAACGATTATTGTATCTCCTCATGTGCTAAAAATACAGTTCAGTTTGAAGGTAAAAGTTAGACGGTGTGAGGTAGGTGTTTTTCTTTCAGAAAGAGTTGGCTTTGTGTGGTTGCTTGGTAAAATTAATGCAGAGTTTAGTAAACAACTTGTTTATTTGGCAACAGCCCATTCCTAACTTACGCCTACTTCTGTTTACTCCCACATTTCTATGGAAGACACTGCGCCTCGCTGCAAGGTTGGAACATCGGTAATTTCTCTGCTGAGGGAGGAATTACTCAATGCTCTGGTTCCCAACTGGCAATTCATGAGGGTTATTTGGGTGGTCCACACGATTTTCACTGTATTTGTCAACAAAATGAAAATGACTATAGTTCTGGCTTTACTGGGTGTTTAATCAGAATAAAATAGTTATTCATATTATAATATTGTAACGCGGTATTTAAAACTGTGTTGGTGATCCTCAAGCCAAAACGCTTGTTGAGTTTACTTCTATATCTTTGTCAAAAATGGAATTGGCCACGATTTATTTATTTAGGTAGATAGTCCATGGCATGGGGCGAGTTGGGAACTGTTGAAACTAAGTGAGACGGCCAACTCAGACTTGCAAAATATATTCAATAGAGAGAGTTTGGAAAAGAAATCCTGTAAATCTAAAGAACTTGCGAAACTTACTTAGGAAGAATGGGATCACGGGATCCATGATGCAGTGAAGACATCGAAAATAACGGAACATTCATAAATTACTCAAAGAATACTGCCAACTTGCCGTTTTTGCTGTAGTTTATCAATCTACTCGTTATTTCATTTGTTTGTCACTAAGATAACTCGGAAAGCTATGGTTCAGGATGGATTGTCTGTAGGAAATTCACGGTAAATGTTACAGGTATGTTAGGAGAAACAGATGAACAAATTTTGGTGATTATCAATACAACCGTTTGTTTATCTGCCTATTTTGTCTAGTGTCAAAATTAAAGAAGGTATAGAAGGACCTTCAAGAAATTCGCACGAATTGTTACCTCCGCAAAGGAAGTTATGTTTTCGTCGGGTTGAAATTGTCTCCTTGTATGTCACCAAGGTAACTCAAAATGTTATGGGCGGATTTCAATGAAGTTTACTGCGATTGTTAAGTTATATTAGGAGGAATTAACTTTTTCTTTTTCTCAATGCCATAACTCAAAACATCATTGACGGATTGTTATGAAATTTACATCAGTTGTTAGGTATATCACGAAGAGCAAATGACGAAATTTTTGTAAGGATCTGTTTGTTCGTTCGTTAGTTTGTCACGTTTTTTAATTTTATGCTTGTTAGCACAATAACTCAAAAAATTATAAATGGTCTTTATGAAATTCATAATGGTTGTTAGTAATGTTAGAAGACATATATGACTAGTGGACCCGTGAGTGAAAAATTCACGCGATAACCTATACGTTTGCCTAATGCCTCTAGGTCGGTGCGGAATCTCCTCTTCTCTAATTTGCTTCTTAATTTTCTTCTTTTCTTCATTGATCCTTTGTCGTACTGTCATCCTTAGGTCTTCTATATAGACAGGCAGAAGTAACATCTTGAGTAAAACATCAAACAAACTTAAAAAATAGCAGCTTATATACAACGTGTTCGCTCCGTAGCAAAGATACCGTTGATACTGTCTTTCCACCTCAAATATCTGTTTCATTTGAGGTGCTCAAATTTTGACCTAGGAAGAGAAAACTGCTTCGTCAGAGGAAAACAGTAAGCTAGAAGAAGTAATTGTCTACTGCCCATAAAAACTTACGTTTCGTCGGTTTCGTTGACACTTGCAACAAAGTGGGAAGAATAGCTCATGCAATGAAATCATCGGTGGGAAGAAACTACGAATCAAGAAGCATGAGAGTGCCAACGGAAGCTTAAGATATCTTCAGTGCTACGATTTCAACTTTGGCAATCGTTCTTCACGTAAGTCTGTATTCCAGCGGGATATGTTTGCCGTAGATTCGATGTATGGAGAAGCTAATACTCGTACAAATCAGACTAAGCCTGCGATGTCTTCATTGTTGGAGTTTCAACTGTTCCTGCTTAAGATACGTTTAACTTTGACATCTTCTGCAACCCGGCCTATTTTCTGCCCATCACTTTCAATGGAGCTTGAGAGGACAACCAGAGCCTCCAACCTGGGCCAGATTCCGCCTATCTATTTCGTTAAGAGCGTTACACCAATCATACAAATAAATATATAAATTTATAAATATATATATATACAAACACACGAAGGTCATTCTTAGTATTAGATTAAATTTTGTTGATGATCAGGTGGTCCGTTAATGAATTTGACTAATGTTGGTCAGAATGTTTGCTGGTAGCATAACTTGAAAAAGAAAAATATGAACGGATCTTCAAAAAAAATTTATGAAGCTGTTAACACTGTTCAAGGGCACAAGTGATTAGATTTTGGCGTTGATAGAAAGAAAATCGCGATCTCAGAACCAATTTGAATTTTTCGTAACCGTTGTCTTCCTTGGCGGAGACATACGCTCTCAGCGTGCTGTAGTTTTGGAGACGATCATCAACGTCTCTGTAAAAAAATTCCCTCTAAAGGGATGTCGTTGAAGCCATTAATCACGAAAGTAAGGGGTAGATTGACCCACCCTTCATAGCAAACTTAGGCTGAAAAATATAGTTGGTTACAATAAACCTGTTACGTACGAGAGAAAACAGTGAAGTAGAATACTCTATCATCAGTCTTACAACACGGGGAAAATTAAGTCGATAATATCTCTACCGATTCCTGAGAAGCAAATTTAGTTTCTGTACTACTTGTATTCTTATCTAAAGTTCATGTCCTAGCTTTTCTGTCCAATTTCATTCGTACTCATTCTAGTCTCATTTCTGAGTAGTAAGCATATAGGTCATGGAACGTCAAAAATAATACTCAGTGGTGCATATTCCTTCTGCTAATTTTCTTTCCTTGCAGATGTATGGGACCTTCGTTTCAGAACAAACTAACGCTTACTAACGCTTATATTTAAGAAATTTCAGTCTACTAGTTTTAAGTGAAGCTCGTGTATAGGTTACGAAAAACTATCATTTTAATGTAACTCGTCAGTATGACACGGAAAGTAATTACAAAGTACTTGAAGGAACTTGTAGCTTTGGCTTTCCTACTCTCGACAGTAATCGATACCACCGCTGCAAATATTTCCCTACCTTTCCCAGTGACAGCTGATTCCTCTGCTGTCACTGCGGAGGCCACTGTCCTTGTGCTATCGTCACCGCACGTTGTTGGGTCCACGACAGAGTGGACTAGAATACTTCCCTGGGTGGTTGAAGTGAATGAGGAGGCGTCAGAAGATGGACAGCCACCGAAAATTGGCTATGACCTAGAAGCAGAAAACGAAATGTGCAGAAACTACACTTGTGTTCGAAAATGTTGTCCTGATGGAAAAATCGTTACGCTCACGGATGGCTGCGTTGATGCAGAAGCAGAAGACCCGAAATTCGAATGGAGGTTTGCCTCTAAGGACGGCCGCCCGGCGGTACGACCGGACACGCTCCTGGAGGTGTATGGATTCCCAAAGCAAATACTGAACTGCTCCATGGTTGTGGTGCCGGACTACAGGGAAGCCGAGCTTTTGGTTGATGGCCAGCTATACGAGTACTCGGCTTTTGACGATATATACCGAAGCAATACGGAGTATTGTCTGGACGTCATTCGTGAGTGCATGTCAATATTCATTGTTTCCATAGTATGATGTTTTTAACTTTTTATCTTGTACGACATCTCATAATGCTACTGACATGCGTCAACTTGCGCAGGTAGAGGGTTAGTTTTCAGAGAACTGTGAAGCTATAAGGGGTAACTGAATGAAATGGTTCATTTTTATTTTACGTTTTAAACTTAATCAACGGTTCAGCATTTCTTGCAACAACTAAAACTAGCGATAGGTATCTTCTAAGTGAATAAAAAAAGCATTTTTATGTAAGAGGCATTGCAATATTAGAACGCGGATAATGAAACGGAAATATTTTGGTATAACGTCATTGTTATATGTATGAATGTATTAGCTTTTGTAAAATTTGCATCAGACTCGCTTTTTAAAGTTTTCAGTAACCTAAAAAGCTGTCACATAAAAAATATCAGTACTCTATAATAATTGACGTCGTGTTTTTGTTTATTTCGAACAATATTTATATCTTTCTTGTCACGCTCTATGGGAATAAAATGGAGAAAATTCAAGTTCCGAAGACGGTATCTTGGATACGGAGGTCGCATTCGGGCACTCCAGATGAGGGACCTAAGCTCGCCTGCATGACCGTGTCTGGACATTTCATTGTTCAAAGGCGCTACGGGAGATCTCACTTAACTACGCTTCATCATATATATCCAATTTTTAGGCAAAATGATGAATTTTCATTTATGATGCCTTCTGAACAGTAACAAGCACAGGAGACGGCGGGGGTTTTCCTGAAGTGCTAATTTTCTGCCGTCATTATAATGGCGGCTCGGGCACTTGTCAATGTTATAATCCTGCGTGTCTCTCCGTTAGTCAGTTATTTAGTGCCACGTGACGCTTTCATCAGTATTAAATAGGGGAAAATTAGGGTATCCTTGAGATATGCTTGATACGACCACGGCAGGAATTAATAGGAGTCATCTTCAAATTTAAGCTGCTACTATTCGCTGGTCGTAGGTAGAAGATTCAGTGCCTGACTTACAATATTTTACAACCTTTGTAAGTACAATACGGGGCCGAGGGCATCAGAGTTGAGGAACAATTCCTCTGTTCCGTATAATTTCCACAGGTTCCTTCAGTATAAGATTGGGGACAGCTAGAATGATACCGGTCTCAGATATCACTGAAAAATATTCCTTTTGTTCTGTCGAATTTACACAGGTTGCTACTAGTGATAACTAAATTTTGGTGCCCGTAACCAAAGAATTAATGAACCTGAGTCGCAGCAATTAGATCCCGCTGATACAAGACGCAAACGATATCATTTCTAATTTTGGCCTCTAATAACTAATAGCTTCATTGGTCATACCAAGAAATATTTTCTTCCTTGTCATCATTACAGAATCATTCTTTTTGTAACTGTTAATAAGTGAAACCTCATAACTGTAATCATCTGTCAAATGCGACAGAAAATCTTCCGCTAAATAGATAAAATACCTACATTTACTATTTATTTTCCTGTTTTATTTTAATTTTTGCACACTTTCCGGCGCTGTTGAAGGAAACAGATGAGAGAAATTTAGCAAGTTGGAGACGGTTGTCACTGACCATGGTCTCCAACATGTTAAATTTCTTGGCCAGCCTTGCAGTCCCGCGGTTGACCTCCGATAGGCAAAAATTATGCCATGTTGCTGATGATGGTAACTATGCATGCGAGGTCGCCCGCACTTTTTGGTTTGACATGTCAGTCTTTGATACCTAAGCTTGAGAAAGCTATTTATAATATTTTAGTTGTCTCATGGACCATGTTTTGTTGTTTTTTCTTGCATCAAAACTTAATACGGCATGAGTTCATCCTGATGCATAAGTTGAGTATATCAAGGATGCACAGGGTAATATATTCTTCAGAGTACACTAGAATCACGAGAAGCACCGCAAAATGCTAGGGTTTAGCTGCAGTAATAATTTTACTCCAGTTTCATCTCGCAATGAAGCACATTTTCGCCGAAGTGAAAAAAAACTTCCAGCTGAAGTAATATCACAGCGTATCAGAAAACTCCGTTGCAGTTCCTGACTTGTGAGATGATAGACTGACGTTCTGCTAAATAGTATAATTTTTCTACCTACCACGGAAAGAAGGAAGGGTTGCACTACTCTAGAGAATTGAGACTGAAAACGCTAGATGTCCCCGATTGACAATAATTAGCTACAATGCGAGTTCTATCAGCGAAACTGTAACAGAAGTATGGTTAGTGAAGAGAAGAAAGAAACCTTCTGTGTCCGGGATACTTCTAGTAACAAGTTTCATTAGTGGAGATAGAAAAAAACACATGTGGCGTGCATGCAAGGTTTTCAATAACTTTCGGCACCCTCCAGTTAGATTTAAGTTCAAATAATTTAACTTTAACTTGACCGGAAAATCAATTTGGAGAGTTCCTTTGGTTACTTAGAGTAGAGTTTCAGTTCAAGCGGAAACGATTGGGGTCCACAGGCCCAGTTTTTAGGAATGTTGCACTTACAAATTTTGTAATGGACAGTAACGACGGCCTTGGTATAGTGGGTCTAGTGTTATACTTAGCAGGCTCTGAGGAGTAACATAAGCTGTTGTTTTACATGGGGATTGAAAATAATAGCCTAAGTGCGTTTTTCTTGTACATGTCATTCTGTAGTTTCCAGCAACTGATGATTTATATCTTGGATTATATCTGCTGGAGAAGATGTGGTCATGTCTGGCTTCCTGAGAACTAATTCAATAATTTAACTATGAAGCTTTACCTCAGCATGACACTTCCGTCTCAGTTGACATGTCCTCCAACAATTTATCACTCGATCGTGTCCACTGAAAGATTCGCCGAATATGTCAGCCACCGATCCAGTTAGATCAGAAGTGATACTAATAAAATTTCGGGATGCCTTTTTCACAGATATATTCTTTTTTTTTCAAATTTAAACCTATGAACTCGTTTGCAATTTTAACGGATTTTGACGCATGGGTTCAGCCACTTCAGAAAGTTAAAAATTACTTTGGTGCAAAGCTAGAAGTGTTGAATTGGGGCACGTTGAATTACAATGTAAAGCACTCAAGCTCAATCATAATCTCGATAAAGACGTTCGAATCGAATACGCTCTTACTGCCACTAGAATTATTGAAGTAGAATATCCCTCCTTCTCGGACATCAGATGTAGCTGACGCATAGAACGCGGATCCCGATAGTGTACAACCATCCTTATATTATTTAATGACAATCAATGCTTCCGAAAAGTTGTGTAGAATCATTACCTATTTTTCCACTTAACCTGCGTACAAACTGCATTAGCTCAAAATTACTGATAATTTTGTATAAGTTTTTTATTGCAGAGATGCTAACATATATTAAACTAGAGCACTCTGAGAGCGCATACCTCCGCCAAGTGAGCCAACGGTAGCAAAAATTCAAATTTGCCCTGAAACCATAATTTTATTTGCATAAACTCCAAAATCTAATCATTTGTGCCTTTTTATATTAATAACAGCTTGTTCAATTTTTTTGAAGATCCGTTCAGAACTTTTTGAGTTATACTGCTAACAAACGTTATGACAAATATGAGTCAAACATACAAACGAAACAACCGATCTGCACCAAAATTTGATCATTTTTGTCTTTTATTATTACTAACAACCCCTGTAAATTTCATAACGATCCATTCATTATTTTTTTGAGTTATTGTGCTAACAAGCACAAAATTAGAAAAATGACAAACGAACGAGCGGATCATTACCAAAATTTAATCATCTACTCTTTGTTATATACCCAACAACTCATGTTAATTTCATCAAAATCCATCCATAACTTTTTGAGTTATGGCATCGAGAAAATTGACTCAGACAAACAAACAAACAAACGGCTGGACATATCTTCACCAAAAGTTAATCATCTGTTCCTCCTAACATACCTAACAATCCCTGTAAATTTCATCCACATCGGTTTATAACTTTTTGAGTTATCTTGGTGACAGACAGACTAACACGACGAAAACATAACCTCCTTGGCGGAGGTAATAAAACAATTCAGATCACGTGGCTGTTGCCGGACAGCTACCACAATATGGACGGATATGATTGGGGCGAATATTTTAGTGCACTTCACTTGAGTTTCCGGACCGATTTAAGCGTTTGACAAATCAATTGAATTGAACGGATATTAGAAATTAAGCTGAAAAAACATTAACCTAAGCTTTGATGACACAAGCAAACCTGTCCTACGTTCCTAACATTTAAAAGTTAAGCATCCATGGAAGTATATCTTATGATTTTTATTTGCAAGCTGCAACAATGTCGTTCCCTAAGATAGGTTAGAAGTATGGAACTGGCTCAGCTAACTGTTTTAGAGGTTATTTGTGATACATCGGACGCGACAGTGATGGCACTATGTAAACAGAACACAGCACTGGTCCGCGCGAGTGACTGATATGTTTTTATCATCTTACCAATCCATGGTATGAGTATATGGTGCCAGAGCAATATATTTAAGTTGACCTTGAAATAAGTTTTTCTATTCATTTCTTACTTTCGTATAAAACAAACTAATATTTTTTTAGATCGTAGTTTGGAGGTTAAAATTGCAAAAAAATCTCCATTTTCTTTTTTATAATTAAGTGGAGTTCTTTTTTCTAACAAAGATACGGTGGTAATAACAAATGTAATCCCATTGCAGTTTACATAGTCGAATTCTTTCAGTTGGATGGAGGCCTCGACTGAACTCAAAATCCGGAATTTGAGTTCAGAAAGTGGGGAAAAAAGGTCTGAATTGAATTTCCGCTCGATTTAAGCTAAGCAACTCGACTTTATGTCCCAATCGAATACGTCCTGTTTGACAGTTCCTTTTTGCCTTCACAGGACAGCCTGATTCTCGGAAAATACGGCCAGTTACTTGTTGCTCTTCATACAAGCAGAGTACGAAGTCCCTCGTCCGTTACTACATCCATTCCGTCGGCCTCATCCTCTCCTGCTTAGGTCTGCTGACCATCATCTTCTTCCATATTGCAATACCTCAACTGAGAGATGTGGGAGGCCTGTGCCTCCTGTCCCACGTGTCATCCCTACTTGTGGCCGACGTGTCTCTTGTGTTCGTCCTGTACTGGGACCACACAAGCGAAGGTCCTTGCTTTGTATTTGGTGAGTTCAGACACAGCACAGGTTAAAGTATCCCATCAGTTTTCATGAGTAAGCATAGTGACAAAGTCTGCGGATCACAAACCCTGAAAGCTCCGTTTATAATGTGCAGCTTCTGTCTTGCAAAGTGCGTTTTGTCCCAAAGTCCCCCGCCCAAAAAAATAAATCCCCTTCCGTGATCTCCAGTTTGCATCGTTCGGGACCCCAAACTATTCGATTGTCCATTGATTTAAAATTAGAATAATAGTCGAAAAACTAGAAATGGAATTTAAATGGAAAACCCCAAAGTGAAATAAAAACAAACCCAAAATTTCTGGAGATGATAATCAAATTCCAAGAATACGGGGATAATTCCTAGGAGCACTGCCTTCTTTCACGAAATGTTGTATCGTGTGAACGGTCCTTTAACGAGCTCTTTAACAAGATTCCAAACGTGAAATGCAAGGTACAGTAGTATCATGACTCGTGTTACACATTACAGATGAAGCGGGTGATCTCGCTATCAAAAACGGGCCCGTGAATGAGGCTTCCCTAAATTTAAGCTGGATTCCAAATTTGGGTCACCCTGTTTATAATACATGTATAGCTTAGTTACTGCTGTCGAAAATACAAGTGCCGGTAACGGGCGTGGTACCAAAGCAGTACGCTATATGCTGCTTGAGAAACTCATGCAATCTGATCTGAGTTTCATTTCCAAAGGCCTAGAATATAGGGTGGATGCTTCTTCATCGATGAAGTACATCAAGCGCGTTATACTCACAATCACGGAAATTTTTTTCTAAGAACCTGAAATGTTTCACATTTTGGGGTCTCGTGGGTCTCAGCCTCCAGAAGACACACATATTAGCATGCATTCTTCCAGCTCAGTTCTAATTTTTTTTTTTTCAAGCTAAAGTCACTACAACTGTGAATAATTAACATCTGTTGTGTTATCTCTTAGTCAAAAGACAGAATAGATGCTAAATACTGAGATCAAACAAACAGGAGACTGCGATCTCCAATCCAAATGACTTGTTCAGAAATGCTAAAAGTAGGAACTGTGTACACCTTCAAATTTATCAATGTAACATAAGATACAAGATTAATATATTCTTTCTAAATTTACAACTTAACCCCTGTGATAACTGAAAAAACTATAACAGTTGAGGAGAGAAGTGATGCCCATACAAAGAATTAAATGTGTACCGATACTATCGGTGTAGCTCTCCGATGTATGAGCCATTTTTTGGAGGTATCGGTATCGGACAGAAAATATAGAAATTGCCAATACTTACAGAAAAATGATGCAAGTTTGAACCCTGTGGACGTGGCGACTTTCGTTAACCAAAGCACAAAACGCAGTGGATGACTATATTCAAATAGGTAATTCGATTTTAACGAGCAACAACCCCTATTTCTGCAGTTTGGGATATACATAGGAAAAGCTCATGAAATTTGCTTGTATCAGACTCATTTTGTCAGTCAATGATACCTTAAAAGCTGACCTGCTATGAACAGATTTCACATTGGGTTTTATATTCAGCAGTTTCTGCATAATTGGTTTATTTTTGTAATAGCCTGAACTCTATGATCAGAAGTAGTGAATGCCAAACCAATGCCAAACCAAACTTTGTTGTAATTTTGTCAAGTGGTTCTAGATGAAAATGTTTTTAAACATTTTGCCCCGCCAGAGTGGGGGATAGACCAAATCTTAGATTACATCTTGTTCTATATAGTGTACTTAAAGACTTTCAGTGTGACTTGCAATGATTTTATTCAATGACATCTATTGGCTTCAGCGTCCCATAAGTAAAATATACTTTTAGTTTTGCGTATTCTCAATTTTAGTAGACAGTTTTAATTTATGTGCTTTGTATATGATTGACAATGAATAAAGGTGCAAGGTGATTAGAGATGAAACTGGTTTGAGCTCACAGAAACTCACTGCAACAGCACCTAGGGGTCACGTCTCTTTTCTTTCCTTGAAATTCCATATTGGGTGTACTAGGGCTTAAGTTACTATAGCAACCAACATTACCATATGCATATCAAAAAATTCAAGCATAATTTAACTCTATTTTGACGATGAAATAATATTTAACAAAATAATCACATCCATTTGTATGTAAGTATCGACTCCGATTTTCCTCATATTCTAAAAAGTATCGGTAATGTATCGGCGATTGTTGGGTATCTGTATCGGCCAATAATTGATGGGTACAGGTATCGGCAGCAAAGAATGGCTACCAGTTGATAGTTACTCTATGGTTCTCAGGGAAACTCTGCTGCCATAATCCACTACAACTCAGCCAGTAAGTGCCCGCTTCTTCTATTTCATTCATTATTTTGTAAGTGAACAAGCTTCGTCTTCTCTTTTTCCCGTCGCCGGAATCGCTTAGACTCACCTGAGAAAGGCAGGCTTTCAAGTGAACAGTATCACGCAGTTCAATTATAATCAATGTCTGCATTGTCACCAGTCGTGTGACAAACCTTAAACAGGGCAAATAATTCAGATATATGAAATTTGTCACAGAACTTGAGGAGAAGCATTAATATTTTCTTCTTTGTTTTCAGGTATTAGCAACCTTGCAGCATTCCTGTGGCTGACGGTGATGTGCTTCGACGCATGCCGGTTTTTCAGGTATATTTAGCGTCCGATAGTTTGCATGCTTGGTGCTACAATGAAAAATGTGCAAAATTTAAATAATGCAAACAGTGTAGTAAACTCACACAATGTTACCGTTTCTGCACTACATCCATTAGTTTACATCATCGTGCAATTTTCAAGTTATTACAGAGCCCAAGCCTTCAAAAATAATAGCGAGGAATTTGAGGTAACCCTTCTTCATTGATCATACTGTCACTACGAATCTACTTTTGAAGCATATACGCTACAACTCATGAAGCGCTGGCTTCCATGAAGTGATCTAGCATTGGAAACAGTGAAGTGATATAGCAATGGTAGCAGTGAAGTGATATAGCATTGGCGGCTGTGAAGTGATACAGCTTTGGTTGCTGGGAAGTGATACAGCATTGGTAGCCGGGAAGTGATATAGCTTTGGTAGCCGCGAGATGATACAGTATTGGTAGCCGTGAAGTGATACAGTATTGGCAGCCGTGAAGTGATACAGCATTGGTAGCCGGGAAGTGATACAGAGATGGAAGCAGCGTGAAATGATCTAGCATCTTCAACAGTGAAATGATGTAGCATTGGCGGGTGTAGAGTGATCTAGCATTGGCAACTGTGAAGTGATGTAGCATTGGCCGTCATAGAGTGATCTAACATTGGCAGTTGTGAAATGATTCAACATTGGCACCTGTGAAGTGATTCAACATTGGCAGCTGTGAAGTGTCATCTATTAAATCATATAATGTAGGCAACCGTGAGGCGATGTAAAATAGTCGTCCAGTAAATTATGTAATAAACCTAGGCAACCGTGAAGTGATTAAACAAAGTAATCCATTGAATTATGTAATCTAGGCGACCATGATGAGATGTACCATTAACATAAACAACATGAAGTGATGTAACACAGACAACCATGACGTGATGTAGTCTAGGGAACAATCATGTTGTCATTCAACTCAGGCAGCCATGGAATTATTCAACTTACGCAACTATAGAAGTGATTAAACTTCGACAACCATTAAGTGATATAACATAGGAAACCAGGAAGTGATATAACGTAGGCAACCACAAATTGCCGTAGTATTCCTAGGTGGAAATGTGAAATGACATGGTGCAACTGTAGATGGTTCCAGTGATGAAGGGTTGTATCAGCACAAAAATGTCATTTTAATGTCTTTTAACGGCTGTGTTTGTATCATTATCTCATGGTTAATTATGCATTTTGAGTTCATGGCTAGTGATGTGGATTTATTCTGTAGTATTACTGTGGTTTTTATCAGGTTTTTCAGTATGACTGGATTTCCTAACCTTCATTCCCTTGCGGCTACAGGGATAAGCTCTGCCGTAAGCTCTACATACATCAATTTCTGAGGTTATTGCTTCAAAGCAGTCGTTGGGAAGAAATTCAATAATTGTATGAGATATTAAGGCACGTTACATTTAGTATCTATGTGATACTTTTTTAAATAAAATTTAGATATACCTGAAAATTATGATGAATTTTCAGTTATTCTTGGTGCGGAAGTTATGATATACAGCAGCTACTAAAGATATATCATTGTAAATTTAGATTTTTGCTTTACAACACATTCCTTACGTTACGACAAAGAAATTAATTTTTGTTTGTGGTCTCTGTGATTATTAGAACTCATTTTATTAACCCTTACGTAAATTGGCTTCCAGGCCCAATTGCGAAAGGCCCGATTTCAGTGTCCAGTCAATGTATGGTGTGGTCTATGAGTGCAGGTTATTGAACTGCTCCGTAAAACTGGCTATCAGCAGTTTCCATGGGCTCCCCACTTAGCCCCTCACTGACCTTGTGCTATGTTCGGAGACGCTCGTCTCAAGCCATCGCCATGTTTCTGAGCTGATGATCCCGAACTTTGAAAGGCCAGTGCTGCGGTTGCGAGACTCTTGCCCTGGATTTAGAGGTTTGGCTGCTTACGTTCGAAAGGGTGTTGTTGTGTCCAGGCAGAGTGAATATGAGTATGCATGCTGCGAGATGATGGTGCTTTGAGTCTGTGGCTCATTCAGGAACTTTAATTTGTTCTCGGTATATCGCAGCCCGTCTGCTGATGATAGGGTCTTTGATTGTCTCTTGGATGCAATGGCTAGAATTCAGTCCTCGGATAGGCGTTCTGCCTTTGCCTTTATGGGTGACTTTTATTGTCACCATGTGAAATGGTTAGGCTCTGGGAGGAATGATTGCCATGGTCATGCCGCCTTTGACTTCGTCGCGAGTGCCTCTGGTTGTAAGCAATTGGTTGAAGGTCCTACCCATTTGTTAGGAGATGTTCTTGACCTACTGATGACTGATGTTTCTGATCTGGTTGGAGTCTCAGTGGTGTCTCCATTGGTTCCTCGGACCATGCTGCCCTATCTGCGACGCTGCAGGTTCGTCAGCGGGTTCCCAGAGTCACTGTTAGGCGTGAAATATTTTTGAAGTCCAGAGTGAATTGGGATGCCATCTCTGGTGCTATCCTTGTGCTACCTTGGGGTGTTGTGAGAGAGTCTACTGATCCTGGGTCTACTTTGGATCGGCTTCTCTCTGACATGGTGCGCTCTTATGTCCCTTCCGTCTTTATAACGGTTAGGACGGGCGATGCTCCCTGGTTTGATGATGCCTGTAGCAGGGCGCTCCAGTTAAAGCGGGAGGCATATGCCCGTTGGCGTACTAGCCGGTCTGTTGTTGACTTTCAGCTTTTCAGGGAACAGCGGCGTCGGGCTGGTGCTACTTATGAGGAAGCTGAGAGGGAGTACAATTTGAGGTCCAGGGAGTTGCAAGCCTCGACTGTTAGCGCACTTAAGTGGTGGTCCACCTTGAAGAGCACTGTGCTTGGTGTGAGCTCTTCTGTGCCTTCTTTAATTGGTACTGGTGGTGATCTTGTTGCCGAACCCGCTGCCAAGGCGGACCTTATGCTGCTCTACTTTGATGAGAAGCAGAGCCGGGACCGGGTGCGCATTCCTTTAGCATGTGATCCCGAGCCGAGGTTCTCCGGTTTTGCTTTCAGAGCCTCTGAAGTGCACCGCATTCTTCTTGAGTTGTTCTCAATGGAAAATTCACCAAACGCGATCATGCCAGCCCACTGTTAAAAAAACTCCAGTGGCCACGAATTAGCACGAAATTAAAGCTAGATGAAGCCCAATACGTTTTCCGTTCGCTACATGGCGCTCCTAGAAAGGCCGAGGTTGTGCAGTTTACTCGAAACAGTGAAATCAGTGGACGATCTCTTCGGCGAGA
>LQNS02277602.1:25184454-25194962 GCA_001587735.2 Parhyale hawaiensis | reverse complement strand
TAACTTACGCATCCAACTCGTAGGTGTTTATTACTGTGGACTCTGTTATGAAAATGGAGCGCTGGCAGCAACAAATCTTCACCCCACTTTGGTAGATGTAGTGGATGGTCTTGCCAATCAAAACTGAGTTCAGGATGCACAGCCCCGCCAGCAGCAGGAAGTAATAATGCAATAGATCTTGTTCTGGAACGCAGAAACATTTTTCAATATGATCAAGTTATGTCTTAGCAGGCTGTATTTCCGTAGGCAACATTATGTTATGTTAATTTTTTACTGTTTTATGACATCACAGTTGTCATTTTGTTGTTTTCTTCATAAATTGGTATACAGGATACGCGTTCTCTAGACATGGCTCCAGCCGCTCGAAATTTCGTCGATGCCTAACTTGGAGGAAGCATACAGGGAGAAGACATAAGCCCTGGGCAGTGGAACCAAAAGGTTCGCTGTGGCTTTTTCAAGGCTGCCTCCTGCAGCACAGCGGCGTCCTGACAAGCTCAATTCTCTTAGTCACTTTAGATATAAGAGACTGCATGGCCTGCACCACAGCAGCACGAGCGGCTTGGTGGCACCTCTTTACAAACATTTATCGTTCAAGGGGATAGAACGGGATCGATATTTACGCCGCGTCGTAAACTGGATACCAAGGGGTGTTAATGTCTAGTGCACTGAAAACTTGAAAGTCTTCTCGCGTGGATAGTAGGCCTATTTGCAATTGATGCAAATTAAGGAGAGTCCGAGTCTACTGCTTTCACGGCTAAAAGGAAAATCAACATGCATCTACGCTACCCATTCCAGCCAGCACGAGCGTCAGCCAGCCAGTATGCCAGCCAGCTCGCACCATGAAAGTGGGCCGCTGGCACATGAAGCTTATTTCCAAAGAGTCGTCTCCCTCTATACTTCCTCTGAGATGTTTAATACCTAGAATACAATGAACCTAGAAGGCTTTTGAAAACTAAATCATCCTGAGAGTCATTCTACTTTCTGAGACTTTAGGAATGTACAATACACTAGAGGCCCATCCGTAAAAAATGACCGTAATAATTGTGTAATTCGGGTTTTCTATTGTTCATGCTTCCAGTACAGGTTTTGCTGTAATATAGGTCTTATACCTGTAGGCGTAACCTTCCATCCAGTAGTACCGTTATGAGATTGCGAGAGTAAAATATCCTTCCTACAAGGTAAGGTGAGAATATCAGTTTGGAATTGTTTAAAAATTAAGCAGCACCTAGAAAATATTGTTCAATCAAAAGAATTCATCAGGAATCTTCAGAGCTTACTGTAACCTGGATGCCAGCCGATTGCTGAACCTTGAATATCGAAATTTAGTTACAATGTAAAATTCAATATAATTTGACATTTGTTCAGCGTGAACCTTCACTGCCTTGAAGAGATTCAGCCAAAGAAGGCATAAGCGAAACGGATTATGCACGAAAGGAACGAAAACTTGAACCAAGACTGAGCCTTTCTAACTGCAACGAAGATTTTTAGCAAAAATATGGAATGTAGCTTATGCCTGAGAGGATTCGAAACTGATGTTATACCGCCATAGGATCGGACTGGCGGATTCGGACTCCTGCCCCGAGTGCTACCGCGCCCCCCACACCGTCAACCACCTGTTTGAGTGACCTCCTTCACACCTCTCTATGGGACAGTCCTCTATCTGTGACTGACTTCTTGTGCTCACTGCCTTCCTTTTCATACCTTCCGCCACATGCCCGACCCTCACCGAGGCCACCCCCTACGTAAATACAACAACAGATACTCTATCAAAGATACCACTTTTCATTATCGTATCAAAAAATACCAAGCTACTGTTCGAAGCGATGCGAGATTCAGAAAATGCAGTATTTCCATGCTTGAGAATATAATCAGAAGCTATGCATGTCATCGTAATTCCAAGGGCTAAAATTTCATGGTATCTCTATTTTCTAATCAGTAGGTAAATTTTCTTCTATCTAAATCGTCAACGGCGTAACGGAGGGAAGGACCAATAATTAAAGAGCGAGCAAGCTCGGAGCAAGCAAGCCAGGAGCAAGCAATAACCAACAACTGCACATATTCCACTATTGAATAATACACAGTTGTTGGTCGCTCCACGCTTGCTTGCTCGCTCTTTTGGTGGGTCCTTCTCTCCGTCACGCTGTTAAAGATTTAGGTATGAGAAAATTAATCTACTGAAAAACAAGTTGAGATACCATAAATTTCAGCCCTTGGAGAGTAGCCGTGAGAAATATAGCTTCTGAAATATACGGTCAAAAGTTTGTTTCTGAAAAATATGGTCAAAAGATTGTTTCACGAAATGCCTCGGCATATTCGAAACGCCACTGATATCAAAATTATAGTTAAAAAATTTGCTGTATTCTCATTTAAGAAGAATACCAGATAGACCAGCGGTTGCGTGTACTGTGGAGATAATTCGTTGCTGGTTCTCTCATTGGTCGCTAACTGCGGTCCCACAGAAGACATCCAATAGCGTGACTCCACACACGTCGGGTGACATGAGGAACGCCACCTGGACTTCGTCCGAAGACCCACAGGTACGCAAGGTAGGTATACACGTTTGTGCAGCCGAGCTTAGGTGGGATCCCACCACGTATCCCTCGTTTGTATAGTGTCATTAAATCTTCAACGCTCGAATTCCTTCCTATCTTAGAGCGAATGTTGATATTCCTTTTAGATTAGATTAGATAGGCGGCAGTAGACGAACCAATAGGGCCATTCCCAAAGAGACACCGGAACATACGCCCCGGCACTCTATGAGCTATTGCCATTATGTTAGTAGGATATAGAGGACAGGANTCGTTGCTCTGCGTTGGAGTCTTTCCATTTTATCGATATCTTTACATAGATGTGGCGACCAGAATTGAACAGCAAATTCTAAGTGTGGCCGCACTAACGCTTTGTACAAGGGAATGCTGATGTGTTTGGACTTTTATTCAAAATTTCTGGTGATGAATCCCAGTACTCTGCTTGCCATTTTCACTCTCTTGTCAACTTGCTGACTGTGCTGTAGCATGTTTGTAATAGTGATTCCTAAGTCACGTTGTTGTGTGACAGCAGCCAATACCGTCCCATTCATTTGCAGTGGGGACGAAGGGTTCATCAGCCCTATGTGCATTACTGAGCATTTGTCGACATTAAAGCTCATCTGCCACGTTCTGTTCCATTCCATGAGGTGATCAAGGTCTAGTTGGAGCTCGGCTCTTTTCGTGGCAGGATGACATAGTTTGGTATCATCCGCCAATTTACTGATTTCACTATGGATGTTAAGATCGAGATCATTGATGTAAACTAAGAACAGAAGTGGGCCAAGAACGCTACTTCGGGGAATCCCTGATGTAACTTGCGTCCAGGCACTCGTTTCTCCTTCAAGTTTTACTCGCTGCTGCCGACCCGTAAGCTATGCCCTGATTCATCGTAAATAGTCTCCCCGGATGCCATGGGCTTTGGGAACATTAAACTTGTGCTTTTCTTCAATCCTATCAGCTCCGGATATTGGCCAAGTGACACATATTTCAGAATTTCAATTCTTTAATTCACTCGACGCAAAAAGCAAACGGTATCCGGGTCACGGCGCTCTTTAATCAAGTGTCCGTCCCGTCCTGTCCTGACGACTCAAAAAATTTTCCATCTGATTCCGCCAACTTGTTTGCTCGGTTTATTTTTCCCTGTTAAAATAGCATAGAGTGTGTGTAAACAAGCAAGTAAATGAATAAATAAATAAATAAAGTTCACATTGACAGAATTTTAGTACTGTACATATAATATAGGTAGAGAGAGTTGCATTATAGCAACTGTGATTCATACTTGTTTATTCGCATCTCTATACCTACGCCTGTCATACCTGTAGCCTGTGACAGCTCGGACATGCAAGGCCCACAAATCTTTATAGTAGAAACATCTTCACTGACAAGTGCAACTCATTTCCTATCTTCTATAATATAATTCTGTTTGTCTCTAAGTTAGTTACTTAGTAAGTTACTCAGTACGGCCGTGACGCTTTGACGCTTTCATGATGTCCTCCACTGATGATGTCCTCCAAATAATACGAGCAGCGTAACAAAGCGGTACCATCGTTTCATTGGACGTGGAATCCATGTGTACGAATGTCCCCGTGCAGGAGACTGGATTTTATTTGCGATGTAATCTACTCTCAAACGAACTCCCTTTACCTCCCGGTTATGTACGCTTTCCGCATATACAACATAGTAATATGCTTGTTAAACATGTAAATGTTTAGATGCAATTATGCTACATCCATGTAACGACCGTCTGAGGTCAGCTCAGATAACGAAGACAAAAAAACGGATGCATTTTGTCCTACCTAATGCGCTCGTCGACCAGACTCGTAAACTTTGAGTGCATGACAAGCAGCATTCTTCCCACAAAGCTCCATAGGTTGAAGCCGTCACTCGACCGCATTCACCAGAGATTCTGAGTTGCATTTTTACCCAAAGCTCTGTTGCAGTGCACTTACCGAACATAAAGCAACTTGTGCAGGTGAAATGGGGCCGAATCTTGTAATGAGAATGTTCACCATCTGGCAGGATTAGCAGCACACTACCCGTTATCGCCACGGCAGCAATGCAGCCCCACACCAGTGCGCTGTAGACGATGAAAAGCCGTCGTCGATATGCATTGTGTGGAAGTTTGTTGTGTTGCCCGTGAAGCCTGACGCCTCTGAGACTCTGTCTGCAAGCAAGAGCAAAACGGTAAATATTTCAATTGTTAAACCTCTTAAGCGTACAGCTCAAGATCAGCTGTGTGGACGTCTTTCGGCGAACTTTGAGCCTTCCACCTGATGAGCTGATGAACAGCGAAACGAACGTCGTGGGTGACAAACTTTCTTCAACTGCTTCAATTCGAGTACTACAAACATTAATGCCATTGCAAATCAATAATTTTATGTCAAAAGCTATGGTAAGTTGAGTCAATATAGGCAGCGGAAGGCGCGGACAACTTCAAAGGTTTAATATGGATGCTGCATCTTGAAGAGCTTTTCCCATCACCAGAGGCCTAACAACGCTTCTCTAGAATAACTGCTCAGATAAAACGATCGAAACTAGAAGAAGAAATTTCGATCTATTCAACTACAATGAACTATTACCTGAGGATGCGTCGCTCATCTCTTCAAACTGCAGCTTAATTGTGTGCTGCGTAATTATTGAACGTTGTGGGATTGGAACAGTCTTTGTTTTCTGTGTTATGTTTTTAGCTGTTGTACGGTGTGTTTCCGCCCATTGTGGGATTTGTAATTACTACGAAGTCTACCATACTGATGTGCCAACCTTTTGACTTGGACATACTGCAGACTCTTGGTACATCTATGTGGCTGTACAACGAGCAGTACTTGGAGTCATCGTTACGGATCGTAGTTGAAGGTGGACGAAACATTCGCTAGATTTAATCTGACATTTATACTTTCGGATAATCCGGTATCATAGTTACACCTTCCTGTGATAACCTCTCTAAACTTCACAAAATCTTAAAAATTAAATTTGCCTACTTTGAACCTCCCACCTGATGAGCTGATGAACAGGTAAACGCGCGTCGTACGTGGGTAACAAAATTTCTTAAACTGCTTCATTTCGAGTTCTACAAATATTTTTGCCATTTCAAGAAAATATAATAATATATAATAAATATATAATAATACACAGTTGTTGGTCGCTTGCTCCGAGCACACTTGCTTGCTCTAATATTGGTCCTTTCCTCCGGCACGCTGTTAAGGATTTCAATATGAGAATATTCATTTACTGAAAAAGCAGTTGAGTTACCATAAAATTTCAGCCCTTGGAGTAACTGTGACCAATAGAGCTTCTGAAATATATAGGCAATAGTGGAAATACTCAGTTTTCTGAATCTCGCTTCGCTTTGAAAACAAGCTCGATACTTTTTGATACGACGATGCTGCTGCTTCTTCTTCTGAGCGTGGTAGATGAAAGGCGGTATCTTTCATAGTTCCAGCGCCCATCAGCAACAGTGTACATCGTATATTCTTTAGCAAAATTTCTTCTTAGTAGTTAGAGAGGTTCAGTCTTGGTTGGAGTTTTCGTCTTTTTCATACATAATCCATTTTGCTTATGCTTTCTTCGGCTGATTATTTTCGAAATATTGGAAACTTCACACTGAACTGACGCCTTTTTAATATATACTAGTGGACCCGTGCATGAAAAAACGCCATAATCGATATATCTGCTTAATATAGGCCGGTGAGGAATCTTCTCTTCTTTGTCTTCCTTCTTCTTCATCACAAAAAATATGTGATGAGTGACACTTCATCACTGATTGTATTTTGCTTACTAAAATATAGAGGAAAACGCTACGACGGCCAACTCAAATTATCATAAGAGATGTTTGCTATCTACTGAGCAGTACATTTCAATTCGGCTCAGTACACTCCTTCCATTAGATGACTCATGAAGAAAGTAACTGTATTAGTAAGGCCTGAAATGTCACTGAATTTCATTTCCGCTGTGTACGGTATCCAGAATACACTGTGAGATAGTTTCTGCAGAACAAAATTTTAGAGCCCCAAAAAATTGGAACAAAAAATACTACGTCTACTACACCGGAAAAATCGGTTCCTTTATCCTTCGCTGATATTCTACTAAATGTGTTCATCGTAAAACAGAAGAGAATATAATTTCGATGTGGAGAAAAATGAGCGAATATCAGACTCCACGGAAACAGCAAGAGAAGCTGGCAGAGCAAGAACTGCATTCAATGTTAATAACGAATAGCGGGACCCGTGGAAATTCCACGGTCGGTTAGTTAATGTCTTCACTTTTTATAATGAACCAATATTAACCAACGCTGTTATAAATCACTTTAGTTCACCTAATGCAGCTTCTCAACCTAACCTACAAATAAATAGCGCCTGTTCCTTAATCCTAACAAACCTCCAGTGCGCACACACGAGAGTCGAAACATGGCAACATTGCTCCCTATCCTTCCCCTTGCACTGATGTGTATGCAGCTTCGACTTGTCTAATATTATATTCAAAAGCTGCTTAAACTCCAAGCCACGGCAGCTATTCCACTATACAGCGAGGGCCACGTGCTGACTTTAGACTCTGTCATTGAATTACTATTCAGTTTCAATTTACAACTGTACATATTTGCAATCGATGTGTCTTAATAGATTCAACCGTTATCATGCACATAGAAACATCTGTTCCAAGAACGTGAAGCGCTCCCGTATACCAACTCGTAGCAGGTCCATCCCTAATAGTGTGGGCACCCTATCGCAATAATTGCTCAGCCACTTAACTTTTCGCTTTGGCCGTCACGCTGCAGTGACTACAACTAATGGAGCTCGAAAGTTACGCTAAAACTAAGCGTCATTACCACTTTAAACTAAATCAAAAGTAGGTACCTATTCCCAAAGCTTTGCCACTGGTGCTTGTTTCAGCGTTTAAACTTCTAGAAACGACTCAATCCTTCAAAAGCAGAATCTTAGTGACAGTATGAACGATGAAGAAAGATTACCTCAAATTCCTCGCTGTTATTTTTGAAGGCATGGGCACTGTAATAATTTGAAATTTGCACGATGGTGTAAACTAATGGACGTAGTGCAGAAACAGTAACATTGTGTGACTTTACTACACTGTCTGCATGATTTAAATTTTGCACATTTTTCATAGTAGCACGGAGCATGCAAACTGCCGAACCCAAAATTTACCTAAAAAATCGGCATGCGTCGAAGCACATCACCGTCAGCCACAGGAATGCTGCAAGGTTGCCAATACCTGAAAACAAGGTGGAAAAGATTAATGTTTCTCCTCAAGTTCTGTGACAAAGTTCATATTTCTGAATTCTTTGCTCCGTTTGAGGTTTGTCACACGACTGTTAACAATACAGACATTATTATAATTGGACTGCGTGTTACTGTTCACTTGAAAGCCTGCCTTTCTCAGGTGAGTCTAAGCGATTTCGGCGACGGGAAAAAAGACGACGAAGCTTGTTCACTTACAAAATAATAACTGAAACAGAGGAAATAGGCACTTGTTGGCTGAGTTCTAGCGGATCATGGCAGCAGAGTTTTCTTCAGAATTATAGAGTAACTATCAACTGGTAACCATTCTTTGCTGCCGATACCGGTACTCATCAATCGGCCGATACAGATGCCTAAAAATCGCCGATACGTACATTACAGATACTTTTCTAGAATATGAGCAAAATCGGAGTGGATACTTACAAATGGATGTGATTATTTTGTTGAATATTATTTTCATCTTCAAAATAGTTACATAATGCTTGAATTTCTTGATATGCATATGGTAATGTTGGTTACTATGGTAACTAAAGGCCTAGTGCACCCAATATGGAATTTCAAGGAAAAAAAGAGATGGGACACCTAGATGCTGTTGCAGTGCGTTTCTGTGAGCTCAAACCAGTTTCATCTCTAACCATATTTGAATTCACCACTTCTGATTATAGAGCTCAGGCTATCAGAAAAATAAGCCAATTCTGCAGAGACTTCTGAATATGAAACCCAATGTGAAATCTGAGCATGGCAGGTCAGCTTTTAAGGTATCATTGACTGACACAATGAGTCTGATACAAGTAAATTTCATGAGCTTTTCCTAAATCCCAAACTGCAGAAATAGGGGTTGTTGCTCATAAAAACGAATTACCTATTTGAATATATTCAGCCCCTGCTTTTTGTACTTTGGTTAACGAAAGTTGCCGCTTCCAAAGAGTATCGGAAATTTCGATATTTTTTGTCCGATACCGATGCCTCCAAAAAATGGCTCTTACATCGGGTAACGACACCGATTGTATCGGTACACCTTTAATTTTTTATGGGCATCATTTCTCCTCACAACTATTATAGTTTTTCTCAGTCATCACAGTGGTTACGTTGGAAATTTAGGAAGACGTTAAGCCCTGAATTTATTGATCTTATATCCTATTTTACATTAATACATTTGAATGTGTACACAGTTCCTACTTTTAGCATTTTTTAACAAGTCATTTGCATGAGAGACCGCAGTCTCCTGTATATTTGATTTCGGCATTTAGCATCTATTTAGGCCTTTGAGTACAAAATAACATAACAGATGTCAATTATTCACAGTGTAGTAACTATCGCTTGAAATAAAAAACAAATATTAGAACTGAGCTGGAAGAATGAATGCTAATATGTGTGTCTGGAGGCTGAGACCCACGAGACCCCAAAATGTGAAACGTTTCAGATTTTTAGAAAAGATTCTCCGTGATTGTGACTATAACGCGCTTGATGCGCTTCATCACTGAAGAAGCATCCCTCCCGATATTGTAGTCCGTTGTAAATGAAACTCGTGTCAGATCACATGAGTTTCTCAAGCAGTATAGCATACTGCGTTGGTGACACGCCCATTACTGGCACTTGTATTTTTGACAGCAGTAACTAAGCTATACGTGCATTATAAACAGGGTGACCCAAATTTGGTATCCAGCTTAAATTTAGGGAAGCCTCATTCACGGGCTCGTTTTTGACAGCGAGATCACTCGCTTCACCTGTAATGTGAAACACGCGTCATGATACTACCTTGCATGTCACGTTTGGAATCTTATTAAAGAGCTCGTTAGAGGACCGTTTACACGGTGCAACATTTCGTGAAAGAAGGCTGTGCTCCTAGGAATTATATCCGTATTCTTGGAATTTTATTATCATCTCCAGAAATTTTGGGTTTGTTTTTATTTCACATTGGGGTTTTCCATTTAAATTCCGCTTCTAGTTTTTCGAGTGTTATTAAAATTTTAAATCAATGGACAATCGAATAGTTTGGGGTCCTGAACGATGCAAACTGGAGATCACGGAAGGGGATTTATTTTTTGGCGGGGGACATTGGGACAAAACGCACTTTGCAAGACAGAAGTTGCACATTATGAACGGAGCTTTCAGGGTTCGTGATCCGCAGACTTTGTCACTATGCTTACTCATGAAAACTGATGGGATACTTTAACCTGCGCTATGTCTATACTCACCAAATACAAAGCAGGGACCTTCGCTTGTGTTGTCCCAGTACAGGACGAAGAGAAGGGACGCGTCTGCCACAAGTAGGGATGACACGTGGGACAGGAGGCACAGGCCTCCCACATCTCTCAGTTGAGGTATTGCAATGTGGAAGAAGATGATGGTGAGCAGACCTAAACAGGAGAGGATGAGGCCGATGGAATGGATGTAGTAACGGACGAGGGACTTCGTACTCTGCTTGTATGAGGAGCAACAAGTAACTGGCCGTATTTTCCGAGAATCAGGCTGTCCTGTGAAGACAAAAAGGAACTGTCAAACAGGACGTATTCGATTGGGACATAAAGTCGAGTTGTTTAGCTTAAATCGAGCGGAAATTCAATTCAGACCTTTTTTCGCCACTTTGACTTGAGTTTAAGGCCTAAAACTCAAGTCAGCTCCGGAGGTAGGTTGACTTTCTTAAGCTGATACATTTGACGTTACCCTAATGTAAACAATAATGGTGGCATAGAAACAATCTTTTTTCTTGAGGTGAATTAATATTAAA
>LQNS02277602.1:25135726-25157801 GCA_001587735.2 Parhyale hawaiensis | reverse complement strand
AACACTTTGTTAAAAATAGACAATGTTGATATTGGCCTATAATTACTTAGATTATTTCGGTCTCCTGCCTTGAATATTGGTATTACCCTAGCAATCTTCAGTACAGAGGGATATTCTCCAAACGATATACAAGCATTAGGGGGCAAATTCAACGAAGTCACTTTTGATGAACGAGCCTAGGCCACAGTCGCATTCCTTCCATGCATTAGCTCTTCAATAATAACGTAGGAAAATATAGAACGCGCCATTCTCGACGATCTGCTGCGTTGAAGGCATATTCGCCGCGGTGGCGGAAATTCAACGCCGTCATTTTTTATGGCCAGCTAGGCCCATGTTTTTGACATGGGTCACATCTAGGGCAACCCACCAAATTCCCTACAAAAAATTATGAAGATCGCTCAACTCCTTCAACCACGTTTTGGGTGGACAGACATACAAATATATATGTATGTAGCTTGAATCTTCAACGAAAACATTATCACTTCTCTCATTTCGTTTGCTGGTGATAACTATTGAGCACTCGGGGAACTAGATACTATGCGTAATTAGTTTAGAAAAATAGAAAAAAACTGGATTGGATGCTCATTTATCGAGGTTTAATTATTCGCTTAAAGCTAGATGGGAGCAGAAAGAAAATAGAGTTGTTCCAAAACCTGCACACCATCCCGTGCACCGACGAATAATTCATACCTTGACGTGTTCGTGCAACACAGAAGACTGGACAGTTCGTACTGCACGAACACGTCTTCCCATCAGTGCACGGGTAGACGTGCTGGTATTGAACCAACACGTTTCTCATCTCAGTGTAATTGTCTCACTGCCTACAGCAGCTCTTGTGTTGCAAAATCTTAATACTTCACTTATTTGTGTGCTGCTGATGCACTTATTCATACATATATATATGTTTATATGTTCATTTATTTGCTTTGTATTTAATGTGTACCGCTCATCATGAAAAATATCTGAGTGCTTACTTCAAAAGATTAAAAGAAGCTAAGGATCACACAGAGAGATTATTTAATTACCTCTGCGATTTTCTGCGATGCACGTGAGGCAACCGAACGAATGTGGAGCTCGAACGTAAACTTTGGATCAAAATTGACACTCAAGATCAACAAGTCATCAACCACAGGAAGTGACATAAAATCCAGCATGAGTGCAGGGAAAGGAAGTCTCACTGTACGTGACCTGGACACGAGCATGGTCTTAGTCTTGCCCGCATATAGATGAGCATGTTGAAATACTGAGGGATATAATCTATGGAAGATTTACTCCGAACTCAGAGCATGTAGCTATTAAATCCTTACTATAATTTCAAGCGGAACATGAAGGATGATGGCAATGTTTTGGACGCGCTCGATTGATCGGTGAAATTATGATTCCGAGGATTGGCTTGTCGTCGAGGACCTGAGACAAGAGCGGAGGCACTGCCACTTTGAATCGTAATACAAGTGCGTGCTAATCAAAAATCCCGATTACGTTGAGGAGGCTGAAAAACTTCGTTTTAAAGAGCAGCATTGAGTTTTGGAAGTATTAGAGGTAATCGATTGAAGGTCAGGGTCTGTAACTTAGTAAAACCGTCCTAGCCAAAATACCTGTCTAAAGTTCCAGACAAGTCAAGTCTCAAAGGCTTGATACCCACTCGAAAATAATAGGCATTTATCTGCTGCCTACGAGCAATTAGTGAACGGTGTCGGATAACATCGGATAAATCGGATAAAAACATTTCGAATGGTATTGCCGCAAAACTGGACGCGCGTCCCTGGGTTCCAAGGCAATCGTCTTACAGTCTCTTGACTTTGAAAAATCTCGTTTAATTTATCGCCTTCTCTTGCGATCACTGACGCGCTGATTTCAAGGTGAGACAAGTTTTTATTACTGCAAGCAGTGGCCATGCTTGGGAATGCCCGCACCCTCAGCAGTGCATGATATTTCAGTACGAATAGAACGTCATCAATAAAACATGGACGCAAATGAAGAGCTTAGCGGTTATTTAAGCCTCGCGTTATCTTTTTTATAATAATAGAATGTTTTTCATTGAATAGTGTTTTTTTAACAGTTGTAGATAACGACGTGAATGCTTTCTCTTTGAATGCAGTCTTTCCTAAAGATTTTCGATTACAGTAATTAAGGTACATTTTTCAAAAGGTGTTCATCTTAGCTAACTCCGCATTTAAATTAATTTACAACCATACCTGTACGGCGCTCATGCAGCAATTTTTGGTTTATCCATAGCTTCCCCCGGCCTGCAGCCCTGTTTTTGTGCCCTGTGGGCCTATTATACGATGAAAAACGAAGTAACCTGACTAATGAAGGAGCAGAAAATTTTTTATTTTTGAAGTTTAACTAGCTAATTATAAAATTTAACTATTAGATACTTGGAGTTTATTCTTGTCCTAGCAACAGTAATAATGGCTTGCAAGCAATCTAGTGAATCTAGTCAATCTTCTAGTAAATAATCCACTTTCAAAGGGCGGTGGTTGGGAGAAAGAGGTTGGTGGAATGCTTGTAAGAGTGGGTCTTTGTCCCGCATCGTGGAAAAAGAGAAAATTTAATTAATTTTTTGTTTTAAATTATATAAGATTAGATAGGCGGCAGTAAACGAACCAACAGGCTCATTCTCAAAGAGACACCGACACATACGCCCCGGCGCCCTATGAGCTATTGCTATTATGTCAGAAGGAAGTAGAGGGCTCAGAAAGAAAAAAGAGAAAACGGGAGGGGGAGAATATCAGTCAAAGTGACGATCACACAAGTACGTGAGCATGATCAATAGCCGCTAATATACGGAGCTAAGAGACGTCTATTTCTTAAGTCGGAGCGGAAAAGAGAAGATGGATTAAGGTAGCTTTGGAAGCTTTGGACATTAAGAGTTTGCGACTCCTGGAAGAGTTCTTAGCTGTGAAGGATGTCTCTCACAATGAAGCTATGTCAAAACGATTTTTAAACGCGTTGACTGTCTCCGCACCGACGATGCTCGATGGAAGTCTATTCCAAATGTTCAGTATGAAATACGGAAAGAACTGCTGACTCAAGGTTGTTCTTCGATCTATATCCTTAAGTTTTTGTCCGTTGTTTCGCAGTCGATCATTAACGTCTTTTTGAGAAAGTCCCCTTGTAGACCCGTCGTTGAAGCCATTCAAATATTTGAATCTCTCTATTAGTTGCCTCCTGAGTCGTCTTTGCTCGAGAGAGATCAGGCCCAGTCATTTTTGTAACATTCGTATGGCTTTTTTCGCAGCTGAGGTATCAATTTTGTTGCTCTGCGTTGGACTCTTTCCATATTATTTATTATATCTATACACAGATGTAGCGGCCAAAATTGAACAGCAAATTCCAAGTGTGGGCGCACCAATGCCTTGTACAAGGGAACGATGATGTCTTTGGACTTGTATTCGAAGTTTCTGGCGATGAATCCCAACACTCTGCTCGACATTTTCACACTCTTGTCGACTTGCTGACTGTGTTGTAGTTTGTTTGTAATAGTTATTCCCAAGTCACGTTGTTGGGTGACTCTGCAGCCAATTCTGTCCCGTTCATTTTCAATTGGGTTGGAGGATTCTCCAGCCCTACGTGCATTACTGAACATTTGTCGACATTAAAGCTCAACTGATACGTAGTGCTCTAATCCATGAGGAGGTTAATGTCGTGTTGGAGCTCAGCTCTTCTCGTAGCAGGATGGTATAGTTTAGTATCATCCGCAAATTTACTGATTTTACTGCGGATGTTACGATCGAGGCCAAGCACGCTACCTTGTGGAACCCCTGATGATACCTGCTTTGAATTAGCTATTCAATTTTCTATGGCTTAACTCTCACAATGAATTCGAATTTCGAATAGTCCACTCCAGAGTCCTGACTCCAAACTCTAGAATCCACATAAACTGCCATATTACTCGAGAAATGAAACTTTGACTAAATAGTGGCATTCGCTAATAACAAAACGAAATATTCGCATTCGCGAATGTTTAAAAACAGACATTCGGTTTTCCTCTACTTCTAACATTTCAGTTGTTGAGCGAAAAGCTTTGTCTAATGTTTCGGATTGTTTTTCCTAGTGATTTTCCGATGGGTTAGGCTACCTGATTTTTATTTTGTCCGATTGGTTTGCTGATTCATTTTTCATTGCTTCTCTGATTGGTTTTCCTATTGTTTTTGTTAGCTTTCTGACTGGTTCTCAGATTGGCTTTTGTTTGTTTTTCGATTCTTCATAATTTTTCGGACTGATTTTCCAACTGGTTTTCTTATTGTTTTTATTAATAATCGTTATTCTGTAGGCATTTTTACCGGTTTTCTAATTAGATACCCGGCTGATTTTTCGATTGAGAGTCAGCCGTGGTTGATTTATTCACAGTTTTCCTGGCAGCATTTCGGGGTTCCTGGGGGTTCCCTAACGCTCAGTTTGGCCTTACCAACACCTTGATCACCGCGTGTGTAACTCTAATTAAAGTAGTAATATTAATTGGCCATTCAGATATCAAAGGGCACCCTTCCGACATGCAGAACCTCAAGAACAATTTCAAGGGCACTTTTTTCTAGCATCAGGAAGCCACTGCCCACCAAGCATCGATTTTTTACACAGCGGATTCTGAAGACAAAAACTTGCGGCCGGCGAGTTGTTTTTTTCTTCGAAAATTCCGGTGACGCCTTTTTGCAGTCATAGTCCAAAGTTTTAAGCGGTTCTTGTTGACAAGGGAGCTGGGCCGTCAAAAATGACGGTAAAAAATTAGCATTGATCTAACTCGTTACTGTGGTACAATGCACCTGCCCGTAACATTTCAATTTGAGCCGATAAATAAAGACAGAATACAATGTCGGGTTTTCATAAAAAGTGAAATTGATTTCAACCTCACTCTTGAATTAGCTACGCTGTCCTCATATGTAGGGGCAACTGTTGAGAAGGAGCAGCCCAGTCAGATCGCCCTAACCTGCAAAATATTACCATGCTCCATCCCGTCCTGTCAAAAGTTTAAACAGAAACGTAGCATTTTGTGTTTATTTTTCGGGCGGAGAAGAGTTTTCGGTGATATTTTGCTTAAGCTTCTGATGCTGGTCTCTATTACACTTAAGGTATCATGGATCGGTGTTACGTATTCGAGACCACGAGGCTTGACTTCTCCGGCACTTTAAACGGTAAAATTTGTTGCACTACTTTGAAGCATATTGTGCTACCAGCACGCTGATTACGTTTGAGACGCCTAAAAACTCTATTTTGCGAAACAAGTCCGAATTCTTCAAAGTCTCAGGGGTAATCAAGTACATGATATAGTGCCTGAAATTTCATTCCTGGGTCGAAGTGGAGATACGAAGAAGTCAAGTCTAATGGACTCAACTCCGCCACAACAACAGATGAACCCTTTACTAGCCTATAAAGGCTTTAATTTCCGCCCAAAAATTAAACGGCCATTAAGCGTTTCCGGGTCAGCACTGCCTTGTTTTTGCAGTGCTTCATCTTCCTCTTACAACACAAGCGAAGTCACACGGGACATGTTACAGCAGTTGGTAGTTGCGGCCGCATGCAGCGCTCCAACAAGGCCGGAGGCCGCAGACCTTCGGCCTTTTTCTCTCATGTGATTGGGCCGCAAATGGTGCGCTTTTCTATTTAGAAAATGACTCGGTATTACTCAACTGCTGATGCTGTAACCCAGTCACCCCTTATTATGCCTTACCATACGCTTACGTTTCCACACTCCCCCGGGGAGCGTTGTCGCCCACTTTGGACATCTGGGTATTTTAGATTGGTCCAGCTCCATCGAGATGCGCAAAGTCGGGTAGCATTTTCTTTTCTGAAACTCCAATTTCGTGCTTGCAGACTCCGTAGCGAGATGGAGTAGTATGCACAAACTGGTATATAACGCTTGGTCTGCAACACCAACGCTGACTGGCGCTTTGGACTCAAGTTAGGAGAGAAATAAAGCAAGAAAATCGCATGTTTTTCTCGGCTGGTTGCATTACCCAACATACTAGGGGTGAAGCACTCTGGAGTATTCGTTCTTAGAGAAAACGATTTGAAACTAATTAAATTAGCTTACTTCGGTGGAAATGACCTAGCTATATGAAGCATATTTTCTTCTTTCGTGTGGACATGACAGTTGAGAACTGGTAATAACCTCCGCCATGGAGGTTATATTTTCGTTGGGGTTGACTGTCTGTCATCAAAATAACTCAAAGAGTTATGAGTGGAGTTTGATGAAATTTACAGGGATTGTTAGGTATGTTATGAAGAACAGATGATTACCTTTTGGTAAAGATCCATTTATACATTTGATTGTTGTATGTCTCATTTTTCTTAATGCCATAACTCGAAAAGATATGGATGGATTTTTATGAAATTTGGACGAGTTGTTATGTATATCACGAAGAGCAAATCACCAAATTCTTGTGATGATTTGTTAGTTAGTTTGTCTCTGTTTTTAATTTTATTTTTGGTAGCACAATAACTCAAAAAGTTACGAATGGATCTTTGTGAAATTTACAGTTGTTAGTTATGTTAAAAAACATATAAGATTAAATTTTGGTGNATATCACGAAGAGTATATGATCAAATTCTTGTGATGATTTGTTAGTTAGTTTGTCTCTGTTTTTAATTTTATTTTTGGTAGCACAATAACTCAAAAAGTTACGAATGGATCTTTGTGAAATTTACAGTTGTTAGTTATGTTAAAAACATATAAGATTAAATTTTGGTGATGATCGGGTGATCTGTTTGTGAGTTTGACTCACATTTGTTAGACTGTTTGTTAGTAGCATAACTCAAAAAATTAACTATGGATCTTCAAGAAAATTACTGAAATTGTTAATTCTGTTATAAGGCACAAATAATCGGATTTTGGTGTTGATACATAAAAATCATGGTCTCAGAACCAATTAGATTTTTTTGTTACCGTTGTCTTGCTTGGAGGAGGTATGCGCTTTCAGCATGCTCTAGTTGCTAATATTTTCAGTTTGCAATGCTGCAAAAACACCGCTGTGAAGGCAAGCTTGAAAGGCGAAGGTAGTATGTTACTGCAGCGAGGCTTCGACTTGCACAGTGTGTAAAAAAAGTTACTTAAAATCTCAGCCACCGCTACAGCTTCCACATTCTAGCGGTGGCCAAAAGTAAAATTTCAAAAAATCTCTCCTAATTAACAGAGAAGTGAAATGGGCGAGAATGTATATTTTAGAGCCATCTTCAAGCCTTTAAATTGCCGTCGCTGTGAAGGAAATTCTTGCTCCGAGAACCTACAGTACTCTCGCAAGAGTACATAATGCTAAAATTTGTAAGTTCTTAGATTAAAAGTACAACTTAGCTTAGTTAAACGTGGTGCTGTAAAAATGTAAGAGTTCGAAAATTTAAAAATACTCAAAATTTCGAGAGGTCTTACTTGCCGCGCCCCGCCAACATAGTCGCAAAAGTTGGAAAGAAAGTTTCTCATTTTGTGCTCTCGTGGGAATTGCTCCCTGCACTCGAGACTCGAAGCACCGGAACGTTTCAGTCTCTTGGAACAAACGTTTCTGTGACCGTAAACGTTTCTGTCATTGTAACACTTGATGTGTTTGGGCACTATTTTGTCTCATACATCGTTGGGAATTTTAACGCATGCAAAATTTAGAAAAGTTATCAAACTTGCTATTGAAGAAGATCTCTAGTAGCATCTTGGATTTTGAGAAAGTTTTTTATAAGTGTCGCTTATTATAGAAGCCGAATATGTGCCAGATGCAACATGGGCGGAAGGTGAGGGAGTAACGTTTCAGGTTTTCAATTTTCGTGTACAGCAGGCTAATAAGTTCATTTGCGCTTAGGTATCTAGATCTTCTATTTCAGTATTTCAATTAAAAAAGTATAGCCAATTAGATACGTAAATTTGAGCGCATACTTCCGCCAAGCAAGGCAACTTTAACAAGCAATTCAAATTGGTCCTAAACTAGCAGTTCTCTTTTATCAACACCAAATTTGGTCATTTGTGTATCTTGACAATGATAACAGCTTCTATAATTTTTCGAAGATCCGACAGTAACTTTTTAAGTTATATTCTGGCCAACATTTTGACAAATAATAGTCCAATTTACCAACGGACGAACCGATCATCACCAAAATTTAATCATTTGTGTCTATTGACATTTCTGACAGTTCCTAGAAATTTCATGAAGGCCCGTTCGTAACTTTTTGAATTGTGTTACTGACAAATGATATTATATAATATGATAGATAAATATATATATGTAATATGTAGAGACAAACAAACATGCAAACAAACCAACACAAAAATTGTAATTTGCTCTTAGTGAAAAAACCTACCAACTCTTGTAAATTTAATAAAGATCAGTACATAACATTCTGATTAAGCTACACAAAAAAAGAGGCAGATGAATTAAAAAAAAAATAACTAAATAAAATAAAGCAAATGAGTATACCAATCTTCACCAAAAGCTAATCATCAGAATCATCAATTCCTCCTATGATACCCAACACTCCCTACAAATTTTATAAGAATGCGTCCATACCTTTAAGGGTTATCTTGGTAGCAGACAGACAGAGACAAAACTCAAACACATAACCTTCTTTGCGGCGGCACAAATATTCCGTTAATTAAAATAAATATATTAACTTCAGACTCTGAGACCACCAATTGGAAGACACTTTCAAGCCATGCGCACACGAACCACATATTCGCTGATTTCGACGAAACAGTATTGTGGGCATACATCCAGCTTGCCGCGACATGCTAATGCACCCGCAGCAGCGAAAGGAGCTTGCAGTTGCAATGGCTTAGGGTAAAATAATTACGAGTCGCATAAAAATTGAAAATCTTGACTATTAATTTTATTATTCTCAGCGACCGTTTTGTACGATCTTGAAGCTGTAAACGAAACTTCGAAAAGTATGTTTCTGCTTATTACCTTTGTTGTAACATAGATACAAATTCCTTTCGTACTTTTCACCATGCAGATGGAGTCGCAATCTTTAGAAGTGAAATTTTAAGAAAAATACAGGCTCTATATGCTGCAGTAGTGAATACATAACAAGGAAAATTGGTTTGAAAGTTTCTTTGCATTGCTTGAACGAGAGAAAAAGATTGTCCCTGACCCATCGTGCTGAATTCTTTCCTCAGGCAACTTTTTCGCCGAATCTGGTCTAGCATTTGTTGGCGGGCACACTATCGCAAAAATTGCTCAGTCACTCAACTTTTCGCTTCGGCCATCTTGTTATCGTGGCTGCTACTTATGGCGCTTGAAATGTTAAGCTAAAACTATGCGTCATTGCAGGTTTAAACTAACTGAGAAGTAAGAGGTAGCCTCAAAGGTCGACCATTGCTGCGTACAAACTGAAAGAAACGACTCATACCTTAAATGTTCGTTTTAGTGGCATAGCAATGTCCAAGACGAAGCCTTGTGCGCTGCAACGCAATCGAATACAGAATTGCGTGGCAATACAACTTTTGCGTACGTGTGCGCACGCCGCAATGTTTACGCTGCACCTAGCCTGTTCACACCACCTGACCGAACTGAAGCCACAAGTCAACGGTGGCATATAAACACAGGTGAGCATCGGCAGCTGATCAGTCGCGCGCGGGAGCACGTGCTGTTAACGTCGGAAGNCAATGTTTACGCTGCACCTAGCCTGTTCACACCACCTGACCGAACTGAAGCCACAAGTCAACGGTGGCATATAAACACAGGTGAGCATCGGCAGCTGATCAGTCGCGCGCGGGAGCACGTGCTGTTAACGTCGGAAGTGTTGAGTGTGATAAGCATTCTGAGTTAATTTGAATAAACTTTTGAGCTCACACTTTCTTAATTTGTGTTAACCTTTGCTGTGTGTGTCAACTAGCGCCAAATACTGGATAATTAGGTCGTGAATGAGTAGTTAATGGGATTGCATTGAATGGTTGTTTCGCATTATTGACTGATGAGTTGAAAGTGCATAGGCTAAGTGTCGGAAGTTACAGAAACGTAGGCTAGGCCTAATCAATTATTTTATTTTGCAGCTTGCACTGATTTACTCGCGCGTTGTTACCCTCATAAGGTACAGTAGCCTATATGGCTGCAGTGACGACGAAATTAAAATAAATTTGCATTATCAAATTAAGTCTGCAATATTTAATTTTCTGGGTCAACGACAAGCAACTAATCTACCCTGGTGTCATGGGTAAAATTGTACTTTCACTTACACACGATGTTCATGATTTTTAAAATGTTCAGTATCTAAATTGGGTCAATTTCGGACAATTTACACGAATAACGTTTTCGTCGCAAATCATTAGTTTTCGAGATAATATATTATTATTTGACTTTAAAGTTCCCATTGTTTTCCTATGGAAGAAAATAGCCGGTGTCATCACCATACAGGCTTGGTAACGATCCAGTAGAAACATAACAGAACCTAACCCAACCTAACTTAATCTCACCTAACCTAACCAAAAGTAAACTTTTAAATAATACCTCCGTCGCAAATGCATGCTTACCTACCAAGCTATATAACGCAACTCTCTGAACACGTATCATACACTGCCGGAACACGTAATATCTCCATGCCACACACTAATAGAAGAAGAAGAAGAGCGTTGTTTCCAATTAAATCAAATGATACACGCTGGTAAAGAATTTTCACTTAGTATAAATCGGGCCAATGTAATAATACGTGCGAAAGTTAAGTAACGGCAAATGCGGAGTGAACTGTCTGGCGGTAAACATTTTCACACCCTTTCTTGGCAACCTCAGAGCAGTGTTTACAGGAGTTCAAAACACCGTGTTTTCGGAAAAATGCAATTGATTTATTGTTATTATTGTAGGCTAAATGGTACCCTACAGTTTAAGACTAGGGTAATGTCTCAATTGCCGAATGCACACAAATACCGAAAAAAAAAAAATTGAAAAGGCGCCAGTTTGACATTATCGCACCGGGTGGCGTGTTGAGTGTTCATTACCTGTGCTTTGAACGTTCTAGTTACCTATTGATACCCAATTTTGAACTTTACNCGCCGCAATGTTTACGCTGCACCTAGCCTGTTCACACCACCTGACCGAACTGAAGCCACAAGTCAACGGTGGCATATAAACACAGGTGAGCATCGGCAGCTGATCAGTCGCGCGCGGGAGCACGTGCTGTTAACGTCGGAAGTGTTGAGCGTGATAAGCATTCCGAGTTTAATTTGAATAAACTTTTGAGCTCACACTTTCTTAATTTGTGTTAACCTGTGCTGTGTGTGTCAACTAGCGCTGGATAATTAGGTCGTGAATGAGTAGTTAATGGGATTGCATTGAATGGTTGTTTCGCATTATTGACTGATGAGTTGAAACTGCATAGGCTAAGTGTCGGAAGTTGTAGAAACGTAGGCTAGGCTAATAAATTATTTTACGTTGCAGCTTGCACTGATTTACTCGCGCGTTGTTACCCTCGTAAGGTACAGTAGCCTATATGTCTGCAGTGACGACGAAATGAAAAAAATTTGCATTATCAAATTAAGTCTGCAATATTTAATTTTCTGGGTCAACTTGTTTTCCTATGGAAGAAAATAGCCGGTGTCATTACAGGCTTGGTAACGATCCAGTAGAAACATAACAGAACCTAACCCAACCTAACTTAATCTCACCTAACCTAACTGAAAGTAAACTTTAAAATAATACCTCCGTCGCAAATGCGTGCTTACCTACCAAGCTAGGCTATATAACGCAACTCCCGGAACACGTATCATGCACTGCCGGAACACTAATATACCGGTGCCACACACTAATAGGGTAATGTCTCAATTACCGAATGCGTTTCTATTACCGAACGCAATAAGATTCCTACCTATATTCGGTAATAGATGGGCATTCGGCAATTGAGACATTACCCTAGGTATTGATTTATTGTTTACACTGTGAAATTCTTTAATTAGAAGAAAGGAATCGAATGCGCACGAATCCATGTTTGAAAACTGAAGTTTGGGCGGGAACCGTAAATGGGTTTGTTTACATCCAAGCAGCTGATCGCAGCATTAGCGGGAGCCACGTGTAGTGTGTTATGAATTAAAATCATATCTAATATAATAAGTGGGTAAAAGTGCATTTTAAGGGCATCTAAAAAAAGACCCTTTTTTAATAGATGTATTTTTTGATGTAGAACACGAATCTGAAGTCCGTTTGTGGCGGTCGGACCTAGTTTTTGAGATATTTGACTTTGAAGTTCCCATTGTTTTCCTAAGGGGAAAAATACCTGGCGATGGCATAGTGTAGTGGAACTGCTTTTAAATAGGGTTCGAGTTAGGTTAGGTAACCTAACCTAACCTTACCTAACCTAAGATAAATACCTGTACAACACTAAAAACCTATTTAAAAGCTGTTCCACAACACTCTGCCATCGCCGGATATTTTTCCCCTTAGGAAAACGATGAGAACTTCAAAGTCAAATATCTCAAAAACTAGGTCCGACCGCCACAAACGGACTTCAGATTCGTGTTCTACATCAAAAAATACATCAATTAAAAAAAAGGTTCCTTTTTTAGATGCCCTTAAAATGCACTTTTATCAATAAGTGTTAGAGAAAGTGCGTATTAGCTCGATAAATAGGAATTTGCGACAAAAAGTATATTCCCGTAAATTCTCTTCAATTGACTCTATTAAATTACTGAAGACAACCTAGCATACCGATGCTATGTTCACTGTGTAATTTTCTCCCATAGGAAAACAATGGGAACTTCAAAGTCAAATATCTCGAAAACTAAGGATTTGCGATGAAAACGTTATTCGTATAAATTGTCTTAAATTGAACCAATTTATATAGTAAACACGATAAAAATCATGAAAATCGTACCTTCTCTTCTTCTTCTTCTTCCCCTAACTCTGTGTTCGGATGTGCGGTGAACATCCATGCTTGGATGCGCTGTTGGTAAATGTTTACGAGAGGGGCTCGGGGGCTCAATTTATCAGTACATTAAATAGTTCTTCTGGCACCAATTATTATCAATGTAATACACATTTTAACTAGGCGCATGACGTTTTTTCCTAGTTATAACGCTTTAAACTTCCTATTTTCTCTTATATCGAAGTGAAAGATGGTATATATCGTGAAACTGTGTAAAAATGTTTACCGTCAGCAGACGCTCGATCGTTCGAACCTTGCTTAGGGCACAGTGCAAAAAATTTCGACCGCTGTCTTGCTACACATCTTTTCATTAAACAGGGCCAAACTCCTCCATTATTTCCTACAATCAGCAACGAAACTGAAATTCCATTGAAATCAAGGATCACTTCTTTTTTAATCTAACCTAGGTTAAAAAGAAAAAAACTACTTAAAAGGTGTTTCATTACACTCTGTCATCACCAGGTATTTTCTCGTATAAGATAACAATGAGAACTTCACAGTCATATATCTCAAAAAGTAGGCCTATTGCTGACCGCCACAAACCGATTTCAGATTCGTTATCTACATCAAAAAATGAGTCCACTGAAAGACAAAAAGTTGATTTTTTTTGCCGTGCATAAAACGAAATGATTCCAGCCAAATAAACTATTACGGGGCTTCGTTCGAGATAACGCGACCCTACCGTAAGGGAGTATTTTATGTTCCAGTAAAAGTACAACTGGAACTCTAAAATCAAATCTTTCAAAGAGTAAGCATTTGCTACAAAAACGCCCTTCATGAAAAGTCTCAGAATGCTTCATTCTACCTAAATACGTAAAATTGTTTTCAATTAAAAGCCCTTGCTACCGCCCTGACGAAGCGCCTGCAGCCCGGCACAGAAAGACGCAACTGTAAACAAAAATGAAGCAAGAAGCGTGCGCTCATAAACATAGAAATTTCAAGGTCAAATATGGAGAAAACTAAATGTTTCCGACGAAAACATTCATAAAAAATTCTTTGAATGCTTCATTGCTTTTTTGGTAAAACACCATGCGCACGTAAGTATTGTAAGGCACGGTCATTATTTTTATAGAAATATCCAATACCTTATCGTATTCAGACAGGTCACAGTCCGCCATGTTAGACGATGCGCTAAGACTGACTTCAGTTGTGAACCTGAATCAATCGGGCTCAGAAGAATGTAAACATTGTCCTTGTCGAACAAAATTAAGTCTCCAACACCAAGAGATGCTATCCGAATTATAATCCTTTTGTTTCCATACATGAGTTTTGTAAGACAGTCGGCACTAAATTAACCTTTCTTCTTATCTTTGAAGACACCGTTGATTAGCATCACGCACTACACAAAACTAGGGCCTTTAACTCATCCGAACAAAGTTACTCCCTGAGTTTATCCCAAGGGAAAGGTGTAGTATTTAGCAACAAAACTCTAGGGTAACATTGCTTAAACTGTAGGCTAAATAGTACCCTACAGTTTAAGACTATGTACAGCTCTCTACTAGCCTACTGCTAGTTTTCATAGAGGAAGTTTTTAAAGCCAAGTGGACGGCTACTAGCATAGTCGACGGGTACTAGACATGTTACCCTACTGATCTTTTAATTTTTTATTTTATTTTTTTTTTTTTTTTTTTTGCTTATAGTCTGCAATATTTTGAGGTTGTAGTATCCGTAGTTGTGATATACCCTGGTGTATTTACTCCGTGCATAGATGAGTTGTGTTCGGCACCGTACTTGGTTGTGAGGATTAACTTCAATACAGAAAAATGAGGTGACGCTACGGTGCAGAATGGTGTAGGAACATCGTTATGGGTTCTTATTTACATTTTATTTAAAAGATTTGTAAGATATAATCCAAGTTAGCTAGGCAAGCTACTTGGCAAGAAGCAAAGTAAGGCTTCTATGTACAGACTGCTAGGTACGAGGTCTGCATCAGAATAGCTGGGTTTGTTCTTGAGTAAGGTCTTTTTATATGCATGACTTCCAGGGTGTAATTTAATCAAGATTTCGGAAAGTCGATATATAGGTTCCAGCGAACCTTGAGAGCCTGCATCTCCATCGAGTTCACCAGTAAATTATCTGTATGTTTTTAAGCTAGCTAAAATCTCCGTGCTTCTGGCTGCTGGAGTTTTTGAGTACCTAATGAGTGGCAATTTCTACAGATAGTTTGGCTGAAAGGTCTTTAAGAATACTGCCTGTCGCTCAAGTTGACGATGCTGACAAGTGAGTGAATTAAGTATATATGGCCAAAGTGTAGCCGACCTATTGTCTTCGTTATCTGGAGAACGGTTGGTGGAAACATCCGTCTACATGAACATAAATGAAGCCAGGAATGGTCTAAGCATTTAGCTGCATGTTAAACTAGCATATTCAATGTCGTTTGTTCGAACGTATACATAACAACATAGTCTTGATGACACATCGTTTTCCTTCAGTCTCGAGCATATTATTCTTCAAATAAGAGACTTGCAGCAATATCTCTGGTCATGTACTTTTTGAACAAATTTGAAGGTTTTTTCGTGTTGAGAAAAGCTATCATTTTCTGCCGAGTCCTCTCTTTCTATACAAGATTTGAGACAAACTGAGTTGGTCGTCCTGGCCACATTAGCTAGTAAGCTGTTTCAATTGTTTACCTATTTATTCAATATGGATGAGGTAGTAATAACGTTCTTGTTGGTTGAATTAAAAAAAAAACTTGTTTATGGCACGTGTCACTCTGCCTCATCCTTCCAATTGTGCTTCTGGTAATGACATCCAAGTGTTCATTTTTTCAGGTCGCACTATTTTTATGAATGTTATGATCAATTTAGCTTCGGGTAGGCCTACCTACTCTTCTGGAATAAATGCTTCATGAAAATGAAATTACGTCAAACATTACCTTTACTGATTGAATAGGTTTTACGTCGCAAACTCCGGCATCTCCCAAGTAAGGATTACAGGCTTGGACGGTGCCCAGCTAATGCCTGGACTTTTACTAGAGTTCAATCCTTTTATTCACCCCATGCTTTTCCTGCCGTGAACCAGTGACGCTTATTGAATTAGAACCCGGGACTTGCTGATCCAAAGGCGGGGACTTTACCATTACGCCACGGTGGCCACCTTTACTAAATTTTAAAAGCTTATTGAGGCGCACTTTTTTCCGAGGATTGTGTATATATATATAGGCTATAGCTATATAAAAAACATAGGCTACACTTTACTTTAGTTCTCAAAAACACAGTTGCAGTCGTTACTGAGAGGGTTCTAATTACGGTAGGGTACGGTACGCCATGCATATCACATTCTCCATAAACCTGGAGTGCAACAAGAGCAATACACAGGTAGATACTCAGACCTATCCGACCGGAAGCCCACGAACCACACGTGGCCCAACGATGGATTGTCCGTGGCCCACCACTGTTCGTAGCCGCAATGAATATGTATTGCACAGGTGGTCATATTTGTTGCTCCCTCACGCTTACGCAAACTCAGAAATTTTTTCGTCTGCAGGATGCTATTAGATACTCTTGCAGTGAATACAAATTTCACTATCACAGCCGTCGTAAATAATACTGCGTTTAAAAATGTAGCTGGTATAGTTAGTAAACGACCTCTCTCTTATACTCAACAGTACATAGGGAGAATCACCACAAGGGGGGTAAATTTTTAGATAAAGCAATACTGCGGTCAACAACTGCTGGAAATCAGTAGTGCGCTATTTGCCAAGATTGAAGCTATCCATATTCACCTGATTCTTTCTACATGCGAGGGTCGCAGTCCCGAAAAGCTCACATAAGTGATTTCGCATAGCCTTGGTATACTGAATCTATCCCTACATTTTATAAGGGGGTTACGTTCCATGATCATCTTTTACCCCAAAGTTCTGCACTAAAGAATAACTAATATACGACAATATTGGTATATTGCAGCAAACAATTTATCTAAAAAAAGTAAAAAATCATGATATGTTTTATTCTCTGGCATGGCATCTCACCCACAGCTCGCAAATCGCACAGGAGCAAATTTTCTTGCATACCTAAAGAGAATCGGTGGTCACAGTTGTCCATTCGCTTATTACTAATTCCCATACTGTGCAACAAGAATAAGGTGTATAGGCTACCAGTCGGAAATGCCTTGTTTTCTGCTGAAATTTTTGTTTCTGTAAAAATCGCCGTATAGCTTCCAGTTATATCTCTCCTTGAGTTCAACAATACATTAATTGGCCAGTACCCCCTGTGGGACATAGAGAATGGACCAAAGGCCAGAGTTATGTTAGTTTAGGGTCGCCCATCCTATGTTATGGGGAGCAGAGCTCCGACGGACCCTGTTGGTTACCTTAGCCCTTAGCTAGGCCTTCGGGACGTCTGTATTTCATGCCCAGTTATGCTTCCTTCCAACTTCATAGTCCTAAACTGATCTTACTTTTGTCTGTTTCTACTCTTTTTTTCAGACTTGCTGTTCCCATGCGCGTTAATCCCGCGTGGGAACACCTTCGTGCATGGGTTTTACGTAATTATCGACATACTCTGTCCCTTCGTTTTCCTCTATTAGTGTATCTTAGTACTTAGTTAGGGAGGCTTACACTATCTTATATACCATACCATACCATTGGTGAATATGATGATTGATACCCATGTATCTCGGATGGAAATTCTTTCTTGCGGAAATATGACGTTTTCCATACCTTCCCTTTGTATTTTCCCATCAACGACAGCCACCGTACGTACATAACACAAGTTAGCGCAGTCACGCCGTCATCAGTTTGGCAAAAACCATGTTTTTTTTTGGTCAAAACAAAACAAGCGATGGTTTTTTGGTTTATTTACTTTTTGTGGGGGATATTTTGTTGTTTCTTTCTAGTTTTAGGAATTTTATCCAACATTTAAAGGATTTGTGCTTTGTAAACATGTAGCTAGCTAGCAAATCATCTTCAACCTTATGTCACTTCATTTCAACTTCCTATTGTAGAAGAATGATTTTGACAAAAAGGGGTTAAGAAAAAGCAATTAGCAGAGTATGGTACCCTTAGGTGTTATGGCTATAGGTACATTTAATATCCAAACTGCTATGATTTGTAATTGCAATACGGTATAAAATCCGTTGACAAATTTAAAAACACTTCAGATTACAAATGCAGCTCGACAGAAATAGCGGTCAAATTTCCGAAGTGCGCATTATTCATATTTAATATTTTTGTTGACATATTTAGGTAAAATAAGGCATTCTAAGGCGTTTTTCATGAATGACGTTTTCGTCGCAAATGTTTTGTTTTCGAGATAATCTATTTGACTTAAAAGTTCCCATTGTTTTTCGATGAGAGAAAATAAGATCCGCTACTACAGCAAGCGGGATAACGCTCTACACTATTTTTTATATATTTCTCGTAGGATACTAGCAGAACCAGTCCTTGCTTGCCTAACTTTAACGCGTAAGAGCCACGTTGTAGCCGAAAACTACAACGAGGCTTCGTTATGGATATCGCGACACGGCCGTAATGCCAAATCGCACAGAAAAACATAGGGAACTTTAAAGTCAATTATCTCGAGAGCTAAGCATTTCCGACAAAAACGTAATTCTGGAAAAGTCTTAGATTGCCTTATCCTACCTATGTCGACAAAAAACTAACCATTGCGTATAAAGTCACAAATACCGGTAAAATAGTGTATCTCGCAAGAAGCTTAGCCTACCGGACCATTGCTCAACTAGAGAGAGAAAGAATTAACATTTATTTTCTCATATGGTTGCTGTGCCAACAAGGATAGGGCACAGCACCCTCAGGTTTTCAGTATTACTGCTAACTTGAGAATAATACTAAACACTAACATAAGAGAGAGTTATCATATACAGTATAATAGTCTGTTGAGATTCACTGTCACAATGCCTTCATATTATTATTGAGAAAAGAGAATCGTTGGCTGCTTAGAGTGAAAGCCAAAAATGTAGTTTGGTGTTTGAGAATAGGATATAGTTTCCAAAAAACAATAGGCTAAGGCGAAAAAGGTTTTTGAGAATATGAAATTCAGTTTGCAGAAAACAATTGGCTAGGGTAAGATGTCGCAAACTAGTAAACACTTCGCTTACAAGGTTTCCAAAATAAGATGAAAAGTGAAGCGTGAAATTTAGAGTATCTAGACCAGCTAACCATGTTTTCCAAGAGTGAGAGAGAAACGGGCATCTATGACAAGAAGGGAAGAAATTTAGAGTCTAAAAACATAGTGTCGTTAGAATTAAAGTGCACATCACGACATTAACATGAGATAGCAAGTGGCCGCCCTTGATACACGTAACACATACAGTGCCTAGACATAAGTATTTGTAGAACTCTATTTTTTATGTACTTTAAAAAAAAATAGGAACTGCTTTGGGATAATTGATACAGGAAGTTTATATAACATATATATATAATAGAATATTTAAACAGAACAGTCAAATGTGCACTTATAGCAAGAAAATTTAACACAAGCAAAAGTAATGAGGGACAAAAGTATTTGACCAATAGAAAATTACGACATTAGTACTTGGTGGCGTGACCTTTATTGGCAGTAACAGCATAGAGACGATTGTTATAGCTGGAAATTAACTTTTCACATTCAGTTGATGGTATTTTTTTCCATTCTTCCATGTAGATAACCTTTAATTCAGTAACGTTTTTGGGACACCGTTTGTGGACACCAGATTTAAAAAGACGCCACAAATTTTTTTATTGGATTAAGGTCCGGTGATTGGCTAGGCCATGGAAGAACATTTTTTTTTTTAACCATTCTTTCGTTAGATTCTTAGTATGCTTGGGGTCGTTGTCTTGTTGGAAGGTTCACCTGCGCCGCCCGTAGAATTTTTTGGCACTTGGAAGCATCTTCTTCTCTAACATCTCCTTGTACATGAAACTATTCATCTTGACATCAATGATATGAAAATCCCCAACACCATGGGCAGTAAAGCAACCCCACACCATGATGCTGCCCCCTCCATGCTTCACGGTGGGGATGGTGTTCTTGGGGTAATAGGCAGTACCAGGTTTCCTCCATACATGCCGAGCTTCGTTTCTGCCAAAAAGTTCTATTTTAGTTTCGTCATACCATATAAACCCTTCCTAAAACTCATTTCCTCTGTCCAGGTGGTCTTTGGCAAATGTTAAGCGGCTCTTGACATGTTTCGCTGTAAGAAGAGGTTTGCGAGGAGTGTAAGAATGAATACCAGTACGGTTCAAGTCCCTAACAATAGTTTTCTTGCTGACATGCAGTTCCTGAGACGCCAGTTCACTCTGAAGGTCAGCACGAGTTGTCATGTCATTAGTCACCTTACGTAGCATGTAGCGCCTAGGACGACCCATGATCATACGCGGAGCTCCAGCTCTTGGCGGGTTGGAGACCACCCCAGTCACTTGATGCTTGCGGACTATTACTGCAACCGTTGAAGAAGGAACTTTGACACGTTTTGCTATTACTCTATAAGTTAATCCCTCACTACGAAGTTGAATTATCCATTTACGAGCAGCTTCAGGGATTTCTTTAACTTTGGGCATTGTAGTGAGAGTGTGCGCGACTTCAACGAGGTCTAGAGAAGTAATGATTGCGCCGGCTGTGGTTTGTTTACATTGCATTTGTTTCGAGACGTTTCCTGAACGTTCTAGAATAATTGCCAAACTAATTAATTCAAATTATACTAATAAATATCAAAGATTCAACATCATATTTATTTCTGGTCAAATATTTTTGTCCCTCATTATTTTTACTTGTGTTAAATTTTCTTGTTATAAGTGCACATTTGACTGTTCTGTTTAAATATTCTATTATATATATGTTATATAAACTTCCTGGTTAAGTTATCCTAAAGCAGTCCCTAAATTTTTTAAAGTACATAAAAAATAGAGTTGTGCACATACTTACGTCTAGGCACTGTATATATACATATTGTAGATGTGAAGTATCCCAAACTATAGGAATATATTCAAATCTAGTGATATATATATATATATATATATCACGCACATATAGGTATAGTAAACTCCACATGTAATACCAAAAGGGATTAGGACCTGTATTGATGAAATTTATAAATGAAAAAAGTGCCGGTTGTTGCACATTTTATGGGATGTCATGTATAAACATATGTGTCCTATGCCATTGCATTCTGTAGTCTAGAGGCTTCCATTGTTGCAATTACAGTATTGTACTATGGGATTGTGTGACCTACTATGGCATCATCTTAACAATATCCTTTTGATCATTTGTTCTAGAACGATTGTTCCCCAAACTTATATGTGCTTGGTGCCCCTAAAAGGCTTTTTCTGTGTGCTTGGACCCTGACAAATAATAATAATAATGGTAATACCTCATTTGATGACGAAGAATTAAAATGGTCTCAATTTGCGCCACAAATTCGAGTTTCTTTCTGAATGAAGTTGAAATAATCAAAGGTTTCACGACCCTCCTTGACTTGAGAGCTCACGTTGGCGAGATGCGGCCGCTGCCGGTTGGGAGCTCCTGCTCTAGAATGATTGATTTTGCTGTTTCCTGTGTTTTGCCGTGTGCAGCTTGGAAGGCGTTGTCTGACTGCCCCTCTGTGTTTTGTAATATGGGTATTAGTACTGGAGAAAAAATATCTCCACGCGTTGGAGAGATGAATTACTTATTGTTATTATCTACAAGCTCCCATTGATTCAACAAAAAAAAAATAAGGCATTTATTCTGATATTACATGAATTATAACTTCACTTATAATGCCGAATATTAGCATCATCTTCACGATTTCCTTTTATTCATTTGCTTTACAACAATGGTTCTCCACCTTATCTACGCCTGGCACCCCTAAAAAATTTTTACAGCTGTATGTTAGCTTCTGCTTTTTCTACTTCTCTTTCCTTCTTTATTACCTCCGCAAAGGAGGTTATGTTTTCGTCGTGTTTGTCTATTTGTCTGTCTATCACCAAGATAACTCAAAAAGTTATGAACCGATTTGGATGAAATTTACAGGGATTGTTATGTATATTAGGAGGAACAGATGATCAACTTTTGGTAAAGTTATGTCCATCCGTTTGTTTGTTCGTTTGTCTGCCTCATTTTTCTCGATACCATAACTCAAAAAGTTATGACTGGATTTTGATGAAATTAACATGAGTTGTTCGGTATATAACCAAAAGTATATGACCAAATTTTGGTAATGATCTGTTTGTTCGTTCGTTTGTCACTGTTTTTAATTTTATGCTTGTTAGCACAATAACTCAAAAAATAATGAATGGATCTTTATGAAATTTATAGGGGTTGTTAGTAATGTT
>LQNS02277602.1:25099487-25126821 GCA_001587735.2 Parhyale hawaiensis | reverse complement strand
CCAGAATATACCTCTGAAGGCTTTTGTAAAATAAACGAACTGACTAAAAAATAACATAGCTAACTCGACCGTCTGGGAGTTATCCTGGAGACACTGACGACACTGACAAAGAGTCAAACTCGACAAAAAGATAACCTCTTTGCTAGAGGTAAATATCGCACATCATCCTCGAAGTGCGTTAGTACTAACTACCCACTATTTTGACGATTCTTCGGCCTTAGTCCCGGTAACGTTATGCTCGTCACTCATCTAGCGCAGAGGTGATGTTGTATTTCGTGACCAGCGGAAGGGCGAGTAGCGAGTTATCTCCACCATGCATGTACAGACAACTCTTCATCGCCGTCCTGCCGGAGTCGTGTAAAGCTTTTTCACTCTCGTTGGCCAAGCACCGGTTAGTCCACAAACTTCCTAATTAGGTGAACAGCAACCTTTAAACCAATTATTTGAGCAACCGATTCACGTGATAAATCCCTCAGTTTTATAGCATATTAAGGGCAAATAACTAGAATGGGCCCGTACGACCTGTGAAATAAAGGGAGACCTCGTGTAGCGAAGCATCACAAACTTTCACAAAGAGCGCACACGGCACTCGATCCGAGGACTTGCTGAGGGTTCCTGTATGTTCTATACGCTTCCCTAACAGTTCTATGTGGTTGGAAAGATTTAGCGAATCATGGTTGACCTCCAAAAATACCAATCTCATTTTTACCACAATTTGCGACCAGTCGGAGCAGCGGTCGCAGTGCTCGAATATCCGATGAACGGAGTACATTTGCCGATTGGAAAGTCTTTCACGCTACAGATTTTAATTCTTGCAAGCCTCGAATTATAGCAGTGAACTATCTCTGGATAGCCTCGAAGCGCTCTAGGTCTTTCAATTTACTCGGTATCTTAAGAGGTGAACAGTACATATTCAGTCCTAGATAGTACCAATTACTTCCATAAGGTGAGCATTCTGTCTGCCGGTCATGACAAGAAAGTTCAAACAAAACCCACGTCAAAGTGTCAAAAAAATCTCTCATAGGCAGGGTGTCCGTACTGCAGCTTGACACGCTCGTCTGAAGAAACTGAAACCGATAGTGGTGAATCTACGCGGCCTAGGCTGCTCGATCCTCGGTAACGTGCAGTCACATGCTGCAACAATGACGACGCAAAAATTCACAGTATTGGGATATGTGACTTTTTTCTAAGCATATTTTTCAGTAGTAAAACTTTTAGGTCCAAACAAGTAGGTAGTAGAATCAGTATTAAATGATTTTATTGCATCGCAGCCAATAACTATTCATTAATGAAGGATAAATAACTTTGTTGATGAATGGCTGAGGTGCTTACCAGCACCTGGCTCGTATTTAAACTACCGTAAGTGACAACGGTTCGGCATCGCATCTACGGAGGCCCGGTTCGTTTCCCCGGACGGCACGCTACGGATTTACACTGCTTGGAGTACTCCAGCACCGAGAGGCCAGGCGATGCACGATGAGGGATCCTAAATTGACTCTCAGCACGGACTGCTTCTCCTGCTCTTCACACTACTGGATCTTCAAAATTCTAGAATTAAGGCAAAAGAAAACCTCGATAGGTGTATCCATTGTACCCTGTATACGAGATAATAAATGATATTTGTTTGTTTGTAAGTCCAACACACTATTGTAAATTATTTAATAATAACATTCTGTTTCTAAATTCGGCCATTATATGTGTACCACTGTAATAACTGCTAAAAAGAGAACTGCTGTCGAATGTCATAGATTATCAAAAAGAGTATGGGTACATAATTATTGTTACACAAGAGTATAAATTGCGTTTAAAAATCATTGACTGTATAGCACCAAGAAATTCAATACAAAATGGTTTCGTCAGAGAGTTCCAATTGTCTTATAAACTTCCTTTGTAAAATTATAACTAAAATAAGTAAACGAATGCTAAGAGTTTCTAGAAAAACAGTCATATGTGGATGAAGTAGTGGAAACTGAACCTTTATTTAATGATCCACTGTCTCAACTGCACTGTATAAACTGTAGATTTTATGATAATACTCCTACAAACATTTTTTGATACCCCATAAGCTTTTCCACGATTTTAGCTACTGAAGCGGCCAAGAATTCTATCATAGATGATGACCAGCATATGCAATGGATCAGCTACGTAAGCTAAGCTAGTTTTGCCATATTTACTTTTTCAGAATTTTGGATTTTTCGCCTTTATGCTCTCAAAATATGTTAAACATGGCATACTGATTAGCGAACGAAAAGATCGTATTTCCGCGGTACTACCATATTCGACATTGCAGTAGGAGATAGAATAGCTAAATATGATCCAATGTTATTTGAGGATGTTGAATTATCCAAAACTCGTACAGTATTTGTCAGAGTTCGTACTTTCATCATGATGCAATCGTCAACACCACAACAGATAATGGTTTGCCTCGAAATCCTCAAAAAACTAGTCAAAATTCCTAACACCATTGTCATGCTAAATTATCACCACAGGACTTAGTGAATTGTACAAAAAAAATCACAAATTGGCTAAAAATCGTACCTCCATCATGATGATGCCGGCCACAACAGCACAGGAGTAGCATACTTTGCACACCGGTGTGAACTGCTTGGTCTTGTCCACATAGATACCACAGGCCGCTGACCCTGCGAACCCAACCAGGATCATCAAGCCGGTCACCAGTCCGCTGAAACCCTAAAAAGTATAAATACAGAAATGATTATGATGAATATGTTCCGCTTCCGTTGTATTACTCTAAAGACAATTAAACAAAAGATGAAAAGAAGAAGGCAAGCCATCAGTCGACAGAAACATGGAACCCATGCACAGAGGGTGTTCACACACAGGAGTAACACGCATGGGAACAGTTAGTCTAGACAAATAAGGAAAAGCAGAAAAACTTATATACAGTAGGAAATGTAACTAGAGGAAGGTAAAGTGGACCTCCCAAAGGCCTAGCTAAAGTTGAAGTAGCCTATGGGGACCCTATATGGGGCGCTGCTCACATAGTAAGGATGAACCTAACTTATCTAATTATGTGGCCTATCCTGCATCCCCTCAGAGAATGATTACCGATATTACACAATAAAAAAATGAAAGGAAAAAAAAATTGGAGCCCTCGGATTCCTGAAGAACATCAATGCCGTTAGGGCTTTATTTGCAATAAAGCGAGATTGTGTCATTCATCAAGATTCGTTGAAGCCTTGACATCTCCAATACATAAAATAACAGGGTTGTGTGATTTATTGATAGCTAGCTGGAACACTGTGGAATATTGAATCCATGACCATTAAGCAGCCACCAGAAAAAAAGCGTGTCAGAGTGGAAGAGTTTTGAGATCCTATGGTCTATTGGCACCATGTGCATTAAAAAGAAGAAACGATAAGCTACAAGTCAGGGCATTAGACTGGAACAGTCTGGGATCCAGAGGTTTAAAATGTAACTAACCGTGGAATATCCGACGCCGCAGAGGACCTGCTGTACCACAGTGGCCATGGCTGAGAGATACGCCACACCGAAGCCGATCATCACCAGCAGGATAAGATAAGGTGGGCAGGTCATCACGGTCTTCAGCTGATGCCAGTACGACTCCTTGCGATGTTGACTCTGCTCTGAGCTCGCACTAGCGGGCGTCGGAGGTTGAGACCTGCGGAAGTCGAAGTAGAAATACCGTATTAGCCGGGATTTGCCTTTACATTTACGGAGCCGAAAATCCTAGGGTAAGGTACCGGTGAAACTTCGTTCGGGTTGCCCATGAAGCAGCGAGCAAGCTTCTTGCTCCTTGAGACAGGCTATCTCTTGAAGCTCGCGAATGGTAAGTTTAATGTTTTAATTTAATGCAGGGACCACGCGATACCTTGACCGTCAACTGAAATTTGCAAATGAGGTTGATTATAAATAGATTAAACTTCGATAAAATTTTCAAGCGACAGAACGACCTCAAACAAAAAGTAAATAGTTTTCGATGATGCAACAAATGTCTTTATCGGCAAGAAACACAAATTCGTAGCTATAAATCAACTGGGGACCACGATAATTGAAGCTTGGGACTGCAAAATGACCTAAAATTGACTAAAATAAATTTTGTAATTTACCGTTGGCCAAAGCTCACACATGCGTGTTTCTTTCCCATACATACATTCCTTGCGTCTCTAAGAACATTTTATTTTTTTGCTTCAGGTCGGTGCGTTGAATGGAAATTCATCAATTTGCCGTCAGCCTCATTTGCGAGGAGTGGATAGGCAAGGTATCGTGTGGTCCCTGTTAGATGCAATTAACAATTACGTAGATGAATGAAAACTCCCTCGATAGCCCATTGTGAAAGTTTTCTTTTCACCATGTATGACAGCCAAGGTATAATTAAAATGGTTGGTTATATTCATTGTTGAGCTATAATACTGAAAATAGAAGTAACCCGGTTGGGCACTCATTCTATTTTGTCACTTACTGAATTTTTGCCTAGCATCATTACTTTTTAACACGTTCACGCAAGATAAAAAACAATTTCTATGGGAATAGTAACATTCGACTACGGTTCAAGTGACGTTTAAAACTTGTTTCATTCTCTGAAGTTTTGACGGTATTATATTTACCTCCGCCAAGGAAGTTATGTTTTGGCCGTGTTTATCTGTCTGGCTGTTTGTCTATCACCAAGATAACTCAAAAACTTATGGACGGATTTCAAAGAAATTTACCGGAATTGTTAGGTATGTTAGAAGGTACAGATGATTAGTTTATGGTGAAGATCCGTCCATCCGTTTGTTTGTGCGCCTCATTTTTCTTATTGCTTTAACTGAAAAGTTATGGACGGATTTTTATGACACTTGCATGGGTCATTATGTAGGTATATTACGCAGAGTGAATGACCATATTTTTGTGATGATCTGTTGGTTTGTTTGCTTGTTTGTTGTTGTGTTTGATGTTATGCTTGCTAGCACAATAACTTAAAAAGGTATGAATAGATCTTTATGTAATTTACAGGAATTGTTAGTAATTTACAAAGACACGGTTATTAACTTTTGGTGATGAGCAGCTGGTCTGTTTGCGTGTTTGATTAATGTTTGTCTAATTGTTTGCCAGCAGCATACCTCAAAAACTCTTGAGCGGATCTTCAAGAAAACAAAATTACAGAAACTCTTCAAATTGTTTTGAGGCACAAAGATTAGATTTTGGTGTTGATACGACAAAAATCCTGGTTTCAGAACCAATTTTAATTTTTCGTTACCATGCCATGCCTGGTGGAGGTATGCGCTCTCATAGTGCTCTAGTTCTAATACTGACCTTTGCCAAGGAGGTTATGTTTTCGTTCTCTGTCTATTATTATTATTATTAAAACTTCACGCTTGGGCTCCCACAGACAGGTAATACAACCCAAATGAAGCATTTGCAACACCGGGAAGCCCAATACGCTGCTAAAGGAAATCCAGCAAAAAACCATTAACAGCAGACTTAAAAGCCTGCAGNGGGAAGCCCAAAATGCTGCTAAAGGAATTCCAGCAAAAAACCATTAACAGCCGACTTAAAAGCCTGCAGGCCGACACGACCAAAAGCCGATGCAGGCAACAAATTCCAAACTTTAGCCGACCAGGGCACGAAGCACCGACAGAGCTGATTAGTTCGACATCTGACAGCTTCCAAAGTGAAAGAGTGCGCTCCGCACGTTTCGTTTGTCATAGGGGTAACTCAAAACGTTGTGGACGCAGCTTCATAAAATTTATAAGGAATGTTAGGTGGAACATATGGTAAACTTTTGGTGAATATCCGTTGAACTCCTTTTACCCGTTAATTTTTTTCCTTGCAGCATAACTCGAAAAATCATAAACGGATTATAATGAAATTTACAGAAACTTTTAGAAATAATACGGGAAACAAATGACCAAATTATAGTGATGATCTATTCGTGCGTTTGTTTACTGTTTGTCAATAACATAACTAAAAATAAGCTATGGATGGACTTCTATGAAATATACAGTAATTGTTTGGGATATCATCAAGAGGCACAATTAAGAGGTCAAAATATTGTGAAGTTCGAAAGACATCTTGGATTAAAGACCAGTTTAAATTTTTCATTAACATTACGTTGCTTGGCGGAAGTTTGCGCTCTCAGAGTGCTTCTCTATAGTTGCTATTAATTTTTGCAGTCAATCCAATGGCTTTGCGATTTTATTTCTTTTTTGCCTTTTGACAACAATGGATTTGAGTAGTTATTGGGGGTAATAATAATCGTACGAGCGCATAAACCTATCTTCTTGACAGAACAGGGTGCCATCGTATATTTATTAAAACGGTAGTCCTAACATACCTACTTTTGTTACTGATATGCTTTTGAAGGATACGCTATAACGGCCAACTCAAATTGTCATAAGAGAAAAGTGCTGTCTTTCAATTCATCTAAGCTGCACAGTCGTTCCCCACCTTAGATGGCATGCGAAAAAAAAATGAGCTTGTAGTAGCGAGCGGTGAAACATTACTGGATAGAATTAAATATCCTGCAATGCATCTTACCTAGCTATACAGTGGGGAACAGTTCACTCCATCAAAAGTTGCGTGTTGAAGCAGAAAATGCCCCATCAAAGGAAGAGAACAAGCTGAAAAAAATAATTGTGGCTACTGCCCCGTGAAAAATCATCGCTTCGTTTATGCTTTGTTGATCATCTACTGAAGCTGTACGCCATGAACAGAGAGCAAATATAGTTTCGATATACGGAGAAAGTTATAAAAATTAGACTCTACGGCAGCTCTAGGAAAAGCTGTAAATATCTTTATTGTATTTCGATTTCAAATTTAGCTGAGCGAGAAGTGCATTCAATTGGAAGGATAAAACCATTTTCTGCAATCTGGTCTAAGTTTAGCTTATCGACCGACGTGAAAACTTGACGCATTTATGAAATCTGCCACCCAACCCTATTTTTCACCCTACCTATTTTGTTAACAGCGTGACACGAAAGATATTAATACATAAACATATAAACAGGCGACGATGTTTATTATATTGTACTTTTATCGACACATTATTAATATATTGAATAGTTTAAGCCCCCGTTTCCACCACAGGGGTGAACTAACCGAGGAAAAACAAGAACGATCGAAACGTAGAACCCATGCACGACATAGTTCATACACAGTACCAACGCGAAATGGAACGAGTCGGAAATATGAGAAGAGCCGTATAAAGCACAGTCACTAGGATGCAAGTGGAAATAAGTAAAGTGGAAATAAGTAAAGTGGACACGGACGAAAGACGTCGTCCCGACAGCGAAGGATAAAGTAACTTATAGGGACCCTCTTGAGGTCGCTGCTCCTCATAACATGGTAAGAGCAAACCTATTATCTATATGAATACGAGTATGTATCAGTTTCGCATTGAAGCAGTAATATAAGATAGTTTGAGCCTCCGTTGATCAGTACAAAGCTGTTCTAGGAGAGGAAAAGGAAGGGACATACAGTATGTCGATAGACACGTGGAACCCATGCACGAAGGCGTTCCCACACAGGATCAACGCGCATGCGAATAGCAAGTCGGGAAAAAAGGAAGAACAGAGGAAAGTAAGATCAGTAGGAGTGACATCAGAAGGAAGCGAAGTGGGCACGATAGATAAGACGTCCCGAAAGTATGGCTAACGGCTGAGATAACCTACAAGATCCCCCTGGGGGCGCTGCTCCCCATAACATAGGAAGGGCAAACCTAAACCTATGGCCGATAACCCATCCTCTTCCCCCTGAGGGGTTTCTCGCTGAGTAAGCAATACACTGTTAATGTAGCTTATATAAGACATAAAAGAGCAAAACTGTTTCAAACTAGGAAAATTTTGTTTAAACCAAATGGTTTAAACCAAATAAAAAAACATGGTTTAAACCAACCAAAAATTAATGTTTTTTATTTGTTTTAATTCAACTTTTTTGGTTTTTATTCATAAATATTGTAAAATAAACAGTTTTACTTCTAGAGAGTAGGTATCAAATTTTAGTCACACAGCTGAACGGATGAGTTAGTTAATGTGTTTCTATGTAGGAGTCTGTTTGACTGTTGGGACAGTTAGTGTCAACTATTGCTTATGTTTATTAAAAACCTATAACTTATGGAATTTTGTTTTATTTCACTTCAGAGATGCATGTCTAACTAGAGCACTCTGAGAGTGCATGCCTCCGCCATGCAAGGCAGCGGTAACGAAAAATTCAAATCGGCTCTGAAGCCATGATTTTCTTTCTCTCAGCACCAAAATCTGATCACTTGTGCCTTTCGATAATATTAACAGTGTCTATAATTTTCTTAGAGATCCGTTAATAACTTTTCGAGTTATGCTGCTAACAAATAATTTAACAAGCATAAGTCAAACACACAAACGTACAAGCCGATCACCACAAAAATTTAATCAATTATACTATGTTATTTAACATGACTAACAATTCGTGAAAGTTTCATAAAAATCCATCCATAATTTTTGAGTAATTGCGCTAACAAATATTTCAACAAGCATAAGTCAAACACACAAACCTATAAGCCGATCACCACCAAAATTTAATCAATTATGTCTTTAACATTACTAGTAATTCCTGAAAATTTCATAAAGATTCATTCATAATTTGTTGAGTTATTGCGCTAACAAGCATAGAATCAAACACAGCGACAAACGAACGAACAAACAGATCGTCACAAAATTTTATCGTTTACTCTCTGTAATAAACCCAACTATTCATGTAAATTTCATGAAAATCCGTCCATTACTTTTTAAGTAATGGCACTAACATAAACAAGGCAAACAAACAAACGGATGGACAGATCATCACCGAAAGCTCATAATCTGTTCCTCCTAACATACCTAACAACCCATGTAAGTTTTTTTGTCAAAATCCGTCAACAACTTTTGAGTTATCTTGGTGACAGAATAACAGACTGACAAACCCGACGAAAACATAACTTCCCTGGCGGAGGTAATTATATTCTAGTAAGCTAGAAGCTACTGAAAATTAGAAGTAGTAGTTATAGTTGCTATTGGATAGCTGGTGAGCTCAAGAGAATGATGTAGGCATATAGTTATTTCACTTTCGTCAGTTTATTTACGCTGCTCTTAATTAGCTAGTAGCTAGCTATTTCTATCGAGATATCTTTGAATTTTGAATTGTTTCTAAGTTTTTCAAAGGATTTTATAGCTATTTCACTTTCATTAGTTCATTACGCTGTTGTCAATCAGCTAGTAGCTTGGTATTTCTGTCAAATGTTGTATCTGTAATTTGAGGTGTTTTCAAGTTTTTCAAAGGATTTTTTATTGCAATTATAAAGTAAAGCATATCTGCAGTTTGCATATTAAATGTAGCCAGAGCAAATACAGGTACTCTGCTGTATTTTTTTCGTAACCCCTTTATCTTGAAATCATTCTTCTACAATAGTAAGTTGAAATGGACTGAGTGACTTAGATTGTTGATGACTAGCTAGCTGTATGTGTGTACACGACAGAAAACCCTTTAAATGCTGAATGTAGTTCATAGAACTCGGGAAAAAACAACAAAAAATAAAAAAAACACGTTTTTTGTAACCAAACAAAAAACATGGTTTTTGGTTAAAAAAAAAAAAAACATTGGTTTTGCCAACCCTGGATTCAGCAATGGAAAATTTAGAAACTGAAAAACAAAATAAATATCAAACCTAGCTATGACTCGGCATCACGAAAGATGTTGAAAGGACAGTAGGAAGCATAGATACTTGTCGCCGTACTGGCAAGGATTTTTTTTTATCATTTGATGGCTACTGCCTTCACCCATATCATATACTCCCAATCTTTCCTTCCGATGAATCACAGGCTTTCACTGCAGCAATTCGTTCAGCCTACCAGCGAGTTAGCCTGGCTTCAACTTTATGAATACGTTGAGCTACCGATCCCCATGATAGTGCTCCATGCTTGCATTAAACCTCCTTGAGCTACACACCATTGCCAATATAACCGTAGTCTCAGTTGGACCTCTTATACGTGTAATATCTTCACTTTGACGTTCTATTGTTCAGCCTTGACGAAAAATGGATGAATGAGCAAGTAAGGAGACAAACTGATAAATCGACATATTAATGCACAATTAACCGTCTTCACCACGAAAGAAAAAAAAAATTGTTTATCATCAGAGGGCATTGTTTTTGAAGTGTCATAAATGAGTGTTACTAGGCGTTGAAGGGCTAACCAAATAATATTGTTCATCACAATAATCGCTTACAGTTAAATGTAACTAAAACTCACCTTGTTATGAACACAAGCGCGCAGCCCTGACAGACTATGGCGAAGCCCATCCAAGCGTAGTTGTTGACCATGACGTCATCTGGTTCTTTCACTATGAGGGGAGTTACCACTTCACCGAGCACGATCCCCAGTGGATTTGCTGAGCAAAGTAGCGTTTCAAATTTTGTGGCATAGTTAGCGCAAATATAAACTGATTAAATGACAAACGCAAAATCTTTTGCAAAAAAAAATCAGAGAACATCTTCTAAGTGAAAGAACGTATTTACTCGTAATTACTATATCATGAATAGTTGGATACGTTTATTAGCCTAGGTATTTTCGAGAAACCAAACAAGTCTAGAAGTGTCGTGCCACAACCAAGATGATTCCCTGTTATTAGATTCCTGGGAATGGGATTCGTCGTCGAGGATGAAGTAAAGTCAGCAGGACCGCAAGTAACTCTACTGAGAAGTACACACGCAATGATTCGTGCTGCAGAAATAGCCCCACTGACCCCAGACGAGTGTACTGCAGTCTACTAAAAATTATCAAGAGCTATGACGCCAGCGGCGGAAGGCTCTTATGCAAGGACGTGCGCTTTCAGCCTCTCAAAATTTTTGGCTAGTCAGTACCCCCGCAACAGCATGCGGACATCAAATGCTGACTAAGCACGTCAAGCAGCACAAGAGCTTGCCTGCTGGGCTGGCAAAAGCGAACTAGCGACCTTCTCTCTGTCATTGATATCAGCTTCCTCTAGCCTGTTACTACTGCAGGTTAATCACAAATCGAATACGCTTGAGACGAACTAGATGGGGTTGCGGTGTCGGCCATCTAAAGCTTAATCAGTTGCAATTGACACCTGAAACTCGATCCTAAGTGGCGAAACGAACTCTCAAGATAGAAGAACCAGACAATTAAAACTCAAGCTGATCGGATTAGAGAACTCAATTTAGGTGGGCAAGTCAAGCGCAGTACAACAAATCACTTAAGCAACCTATCATGCACCAAAATTATACACTTAAGTTATTTCATCCAAAAAGGATTAAAAATTAAATCGCAAGCACTTACACATGGACAGGATGGTGGTGGAGATGGTCCTCTGCTTCTCAGGGAACCAGATTTGTGATACTTTGGTTGGGATGAAGAGCAGGAAGGACTGCGCCATGGCCGATACGGACTGCACAGATATCACAACGTCAGCTCTTTGCTAATTGTATGTTAGGCATATCTGTGGAAATGAGATTAAAAGTTCTAAGTAGTTGTGTATATTTTTCTCCAAAAGTAACTACCTACTTTTTGCTCATTGGTTTTGAGTCAAAATTTTGGGCAAATGTCAATATGCGACATGGTTGATACGATCCGCACGCATGTGAGGTTTTCAATATTTTATTAACGCTAGAAGCACAAAGTAATAATAATAATAACTATTATTATCTTGAGGGGTTTTCTGCCGTAAAGGACCAAATAAAGTGTCAGTTTGTCGTGTATATAAGACGAATCATTACTAACCAGCTGCACCCGTGAAATCTCCACGGTTAATGAATGTTTTCACTTACCCTATATAACCTGAGGCAGCGCTCATATCTGAACCCACCCCGTCTGAACAACCCACGATCGTTAAGCAGTCTATCTACCAAACATCTTATCTAACATATGCATAAGTTCTGTCAGAAAAGAATTCCCACTTGTATTTTGATAAAGACAAAGAAATACGATGGTACATCTTGCAATGTTCTCCTATGCATTTGTACGCCTTTTCTAAGGTCTCTTTCCTAGAGCTTACAGATAAGTTAGCCCTCCATAAGGTTCCACGTTTCAATTTTTTGTCGGTGTATTCGATTTTATTTTCTACTAGTGGCCCATGCCGTCATTATAAATGACGGCAAAAAATTAACACTTCACCAAAACCCCCGCCGTCTTCTAATACTGAAGAAAAAGATTCCAAGATATCGAACTTTTTTTTTCGCCTTTTGAAATCTGAATTTTCTCCTATGTTATTCCCATAGAGCGTGACAGGAAAAATATAAATATATAAATAAATAAATAAATAAGTAAATAAAAACACGACGTGAATTCTTATATAGTAGACTAGAGGGCTCAGCCGTCAAAAAAGACGGCAAAAATTTTGTAATTGAGCTTTCTATTGTTCCGGTTCCCAGTATTGGTTTTGCAGTATTATAGGTCCCATCCTTGCAGGCCTGATCTTCCATTAGTTGTACTGTACAACAATGAGTTTTGCGATAGCAAAATATCCCCCCTGCAAGATAAGGCGTGAATATCAGCTTGGAATTGATCAAACGTTAAGGTGCACTAAGAAAAATATAGTTCAGTCAAGAGAATTCACTGGAAATGCCCAGGGCTCACCGTATTGTGGATACCAACTGTTTATTGAACCTAAAGCGTCGATATTTTGCTGCGATGTAAATTTAATACAAAAAGGCGTCTGCTCAGCGTGAAGATTCAACTACTACGATATCATTCAGCAGTGAAAGCTGGGATCCAGAGGCTGGAGATAGAGAGCCCCGAATCCAGAGGCCGGAGACCCAGAGCTATGTTTGTCACCGGTACTCCAAGCGCGGAAATTGTATGGTATCTCAACTTGTTTTTCAATACATGAATTTTCTCCTATTAAACTCTTAACTGCGTGACGGGCCAACATTGGAGATAGCAAGGTAGGGAGCAAGCAAGCGATCAGCAACTGTGTTTCATTATATATTGTGGATTTCGGAACCCGTGGATGTTGATCAGTAGCCCGTAATTTTCTGCTTTCTTTAATGCGATAGCTATATGGTAAAAGAAAACAGATTCCATCAATTTCTTCACTCGCCACGGGGTAATCTTCTGTTATCAAGATGTCATTGTTTTTGCTCAGATATCGCACTGAAGGTTCGGATGCTTCCGGGCTGCGCACTCGCTTCATAGAAACTTTAGAGGAAAGATTCCCAACACTACCCGTTTTGTTAACCCGCGGCGTATCCTAGCTACGCAACTGGCCTTATTAGAAATGGCATCCGCTACCAGCAAAGCAAGTAGAATATTCCAAAGAAAATGAAAAGCGGTAGGTAGATATGGTACGGGTGAAATGATTCACATTTGAAGTTATGTATATCTCGAATTTCATTCTATCTATTATTGAAGAGCGTGACACAAAAGTTTGGTAGGTACGTACAAGCGTATTAATATATAGACTAGCTGGACCCGTGAAACTTTCACGGCTTTGCAAGGCCTTTCAGATAGACCCGAGAAACGTTCATATTTTAGCATGGCAACACTACACTTATTCTTCAACTCAGGGACTCGATGTGTGATATATTAAGTCTATCCTCTTGGTTGATAATAATATCCATAATTCTTTGCAGAGGAGTAGCCAGGGGAGGATCGTGGGGGACACACTCCCTCCCTAAAGAGTTACACGCGCCCAACACTGGAAATGAGGCCTTGAAAAAAATGTGCTACTTAGGGCCTAGCTTTTGTGTTTCGCTGCCCCCCCCCCCCGTTGAATTTTGCTAGTACTCTTAGTGCCCACCCCCACATAGAAATTTTTCAGTTCCCAACCCGTTCATTCAGAAGAGCCCAGGGGTATAAAAATTATTAAAAAGATCATGTCCAGCTGCACAGGACTGCTGACCTCTGCGTATCATAGGACCCGTGGAATGTTTACATAAGTTAGCAGAACCCGTGAAACGTTCACTGTCTGGCTTAAGGCGCTTCAGATAGATCAGTGAAAAAAAGAAGCCTTTGCATTGTACCATGGCAATTCCCATCAACATCACAAACAACACCGAGATTCGATGTATGATAAATTATCTCATATGATCAGCATTTTTGCTAATAATAATTACTGAAGCTGCCCTTGTCTAAGAGGACCCGTGGGAAATATTTATAAGTTACTCTGTTTAACTGGACCCGTGGAATTCCTTTGGCAGCAAACCACGATGAAGGTTCCCAAAGCTTTATTCTTAAAAATTTCTGGCGTATTAACAATTGAAAGGACTTGGCCTGTGGCCGAGAGATTAGTCACCAGCCGTATCACAGATAGGCCAGCTTCCAAAACTCAATAAAGTTAGAATTTTCTTGTATCTATTTGTGATGAAGAGCGTGGCACAAAAGGTAAGTACGTACGTACTAGCGTATCAATATATAAATTTTCTAGCGCAGCGATTCCAAGTTGTATCAATTTATTTTTTCAAATGATAATAACGTCTGCTATTTCGTTTACCCATTTTCCTCCTTGCACACTGAAAACAAAACACTGTTATTAGAATCCACCATAGGCTCGTTAGCCCCCCGTAAAAACACCAGTTAAGTCGTCAAGGTGCAATATCGTGTTTAGGAGTCATACAGTATATAAACGGCAATTTTCGATAGTACAAGTAGGACTGACAGACCGGCACCAACTCCACATAATTTAAAAATATCTGATTTGTAGCACATGGTCCATTGAGTCTTTCAAGCTGACAGATACAAGCTGGTAAAGCCCGAACCGCGTTTTATTTCACGGTTACCACTTGTAAGTTCATTTACGAAGCATCATTAGATTATTGAATAGTTTAAGCCGCCGTCTCCACAACTAAGATGAACTAACAGGGGAGAAACAAGGGACATATGGCATGTCGCTAGAAACGAGGAACTCCTGCACAAAGTGGTTCTCACACAGGATCAACGCGCATGGGAGCCATTTACGAAGCTCAGTCACCCCTTGGTGCACGATCTCAGAGCGCAAGCAACATACAGCGAGCTCTCTCATTAATACGTCGGTGCTTATTTTTGGCTGGTGCGTGTCTCACAGCTACAATTACAAGCGTGAGATTTATCGATCGTTTTCTCTCGGAATTCAGAGATTTTTACCCACCGAGCTGACTCGTTCATTAAAGAGACAATGGAGGTTCGAACCCCACCAGGGATGGAAAAACTCTTGATGTTCGAGAATGTGTAGCACCAGTATTTCTTTTACTCGAAGTCACTGGGGTGTGATAGAGTTAGCGACGGTTGGGGCGCAGTTGTTGATCGATGATTCCGTCAATACGACGCCATAATTAACCGGGACAAACTGTGATTGACTGCAGCCGTATAATCCTCTGGGCCAAAGTGGGTATTTACCGGAAGCACGAACCAGTGCATGTGGATTTCCAAGTTGGGGCGAGCGGTCAAGATGACTTTACTAGGTATTAGGTATTATAAAAAGATTTAAGCCTCCCTAAATAAGAACCAAGCTCTTCTAAGAGAGGAAAAGGAAGGAACATATAGTATGTCGATAGAAAAACGGGGAACCCATGCACGGAGGTGTTTCCCCACAGAATCAACGCGCATGAGAACAGCAAGTCGGGAGAGAAGAGGAAGTATAGACAACAGTGATGACTTTACTTTCACGAGAGCAAAACTACAATTCTGCAAAGTTAGTAAACCAAACCTGGGCCCTGCTATTTAAAAAATTTTATCAGCTGTAGCTCTTTACACTACAAGATCTTTCATTTAGATTAAGCAATTCAATATACTTCACTCGACCAGAGCAATGCATGGACCAACATTCGGGTAGTTCTATCTATATAAGCAAGTCTCACTTTATGCCCTAACCACTTCTCATCTGTGTTCGATTCGTCCATTTCCATGGAGATAATCTAATAAGTTTAGCTTCAATTAGTCTGGATTACAACTTTCAGCGCTTGCATTGCCACTTAAAATCAAAGAGCAGGTGTTTAACACAATCCGATTACACTCACGTCAGCCGAAAACAGAAGCGTAGATGGATTGTAAATAACACCGAAAACTCGATCCAACTGAAGCTCACGCTCAGTACTGAAGTCAGGGCAAGTTAAGTCAATGGGATTGGTTTTGCTTGATCCAAGCAAGGGAATCAAAGGCACATTTTTCATTACCCTAGCAGAATTTTTGGCTGCCCTAGGAGCTTAAGCCCAAAAAACTGTATCGGAGGTAGCCATAAATTCTGTCAGGGATATTGATTTACCTGTCCCGTCAAACTGATGGCGAATTTTGTGTTGGGATCCGTGACAAACGAGGCGGTCCCCAGCGCCTTAATGATGGACCCAGCGCAGTTGAGGGCCGCACCCGCGTGGATCTGCACAGAAAGTATCGCTGTAGTTAGTATTAAAGGTGGACCGGGTACTCACATCTGCTGATACTTGAAGTAAATATTCTAAGCCATAGATATATGGACAGCAAAAAATACACAACAGCGGATGGAAAAAATTTGATGACGGTTTTCATAGCTGCACTTGGTACAAAAAGAAAATCACATGAGTTATGAGGACAAATGACCATTTTTCTTTCTAATATAAAGGTTGCGTCATGACAGCGTTATGTTGCCGTTATCGACGTTGACTTGCGCTCCAGTGTATACATCGCAACAGTTCAAACGAAACCGACACTATGGATTCAGCACTTCACTGTAAAATAGCCTTCTGGTCCACTCACTGTACAAAAATTGAACTGAAGCCTCACCGATTGGGGCAGCAGCACCAAAATCAGTTGATCTCATTTACTTTAACTTGTGCCAAACCTCAGTCATGAGCGTTAGTTTCTCTTCTGCGAACCACTTTTCAAGCGTTAGTTTCAAGCCGATGATGCTTAAGATGGCCTCGTTTGGCCTATGTTTCAGTTCTCAATGATAACCGATTGGCAATTAACGTCTGAAACTCGATCCAAAGCAGCGAAACCAACGTACTCTCATAGCTGAAGCTCTAGATTAGTTAAAGCCAAGTGACACTAGTTTTTTCAACGGAAATGCCCCAGTCAGCGGTTCCTTCAATTATATTTTTCATTTTAGCACAGGTTGCGGCAGCCGTCTTATCGCAGACAATTGATCAGTTGCCAATTATGATTAGCAAGCAAATTAATAAATATTAACGGCGGCTTACCATCGACTGGTAAACTGCAGTCGAGTTCAGCTACTAAGCTTAACTGGTCCGAAACTGCAAATGGAAGTACTGCTTTCGTCACTCTAATTCGTGTTCCAGGAGCTAGTTGTAATACGATCACGCTTGAGACTGATGAAACCGAAAGAACATTGGGTTTTCGTTCGGCTCCCAACATAACTGAAGTAAGGCTTAACCCTAAAACTCCATTCGAATTGATGAAACCATCTCTCCGTCATTAAGGGTTAGGGTAAGCGAAGCTTAGTAATTAAGGTCAGCTTATTCGATTTCGCCTTACAAATCGCCTGCACTTAATAAATGTGCCAGCCAGCAGGCAAGTGGCCCTGGCTATCGCTGCCTTGGCAGAATTAGATCATGTATTAACCCTGTACCGGTCGCTTACGGAACTCTTTCGTACGAAAACCATGACGGTAGTAACCAGTAAGCATGTATCATCATTTGTCCGGAAGAGGTTAAAAGTGGCTAAGAAAAAGCGAATAGTTTCGCGATGCAACGGTTGCTAGAATGCGCTGTGCCCAGAAAAATATCTGTAGAGGTAAAGTTACATTTACTTTTAAAGCAGTAAATCTAAACACGAGCCTGATTTAGAACGACCTTTTGAAAGGTAAACATAAATTTGCAGAAACAGGTATTTCTCTCTGTGTGATATTCAAGATATTAAAATTAATGTGTTTAAATTCCAAAGTTGGACTAGAATCCGTTTGGATACAGGCAACCCGTTAGGGCATACACCATCACCCAGGCAGAAAAAATATGAAATCAGAGACAGGCACGCACTGTTCCAAATACAGCCATACCTCTGCTTACGTTACGTTGCACTTGCTCAGAAATACGTTGCAAAATATACTTTCAAAAGCTCAAAGACGAGAGCTATCAAACTATGTAGTGGTCATCCATTTAACTACGGCGTTTACTTACAGGACCCGATAGTTCTTATGGCAGTAACATGACCCGAACAAACCTGAAGACAATAAAAGGTTATACAGTACGTACTGTTTTCAAAGTAAGCATACAGATGGGTTACTTTAACCAGTAAGCACAACCTCTTACAGAAAACTTATCATGGGAATACTCTATTCTCTTGAACGAAGACGTTCCGTGCATTATAAATTAATGAAATGCACGTTCAGCATTTTATTGAGCAATGCCCTGTGCAGACTTGTCTGCCTCCGGTACATTACAATTCCAAAGCATCTGACTAATTAAAACAAAAAAAAAATAAAATAAAAATTGCTGAAGAAATGAGAGACAGGTACAATAAAACACGAATCATTTGCAAGGCGCACAAAAAGTTTACCGTTAAACTAGCGGTCGTCCAGCTGAATTATAGCATGAACTTACTCGGTGTAATGACCATTAATTTTCATGGGGTAAACCGATAAACGTTTCTCGAATTTAGTACATGGATAGACGAGTAATTGACCTATAAGTATCATTTCACGATAACACAAACAAATTACATGAAGAAATAAAGTTACATTTGAAACTCAAAACAAAACACCCTCAACAAGAACCGATTATATATATATAGTCTGACCATTTTATCAAGGCAGTTTGGGCATGGTTAAATTCCTCTACAGCGTCGCCAGTTCTGGGGATGGGTATTTCTGATATTTCTCTCTATGCAGGTAGTGGGCGGGACTAAGATATGGGACAAACAAAATCTCAGAAATATCCATAGAATTGGCAACGCTGTAGAGGAATTTGACCACGCCCAAACTGCCTTGATAAAATGGTCAGACTATAGGTATTGAGAAGACAATAAATAGCCGTCTGACCTACAGCTAGGCAGGCTACAAGGTTTCGCTAACACAGCTATAGATTTTCATTACAACAAGTCGTAAATACGAGTACATAAGCTTTAGTTCCATGATTAGCATGAAGAGTATTTTAAGATTTGATTTAATAACGCATGGTGCTGTTCTATCGTGACACAACTGTGAGCTCACTTTATTGGCAAACACGAGGAGCAAACGAAGACGACAGCCGAAAAAATATTAATTCAAAGAAAAATGAAAAGAACGAAAACAGTTTACATTAGTAACAGTAACACGCAGTAGTTAGGACGAAACTCTAGTTGGCAATTTTTGTTTTTTGACAAAGGTCGTTGTGACAACCTAAAGCATGGTTCACACTTGCGATTTTCCCCAGTGCAATGAGCATAGACCCAACTCAATTGATCCGATTACGTTGCCACGACACGGCTTCACTTTGTGAACACAGAATATGGACAAAAAGTACAATAATATATGTACCTAAGGTTCAATGTTTGGTAAACATTTGACTGTATGTTTGACTGTTTCGTTTACATTCTTGAAGATTCATATTTCAGCATTTTAATGTGCTGTTCAAAGATTTTAAGTTGAGGTCGCGGCAACGAAATCGGATCAGTCAAGTTGGCTCTAGGCTATAGGACCGATGAAAGTCTCCCATGTGAACACAACTTTAAAGGGCTTTTCAAGTGCACGGATCAGCATTCACTGAATTTATGGTTACTAGGAAATAGTTTTAGAGACTGTGCATGGTTTTGAGAATAAAAGTGTTGAGTATGTTTTGGTAAACTACTCACCGCAGGTGCTAAGCCTTTCCTCTTGACCACGTAGGTGCTGATGAAGACGAAAGGCATGGACATCAACAAATAGGAAACGGAGAAGTAATTCACTTCACCGTCGTATTTGCCGTAGAACTCTTCGACGATTGTAGCCACTGGAGCGTACGTGATCCATAGCTGAAACATAATTAATTCCTTGTCATATTTTTTTACTTGTTACTGAAAGTCGAAGCGTCGGCACACAGTGTCTATAGAAGTATACAAGTTACTCAATTCGATCAAGATTATCTCATTCGATTAGCTTTAACTTGCCAGGAGCTTCAATCCTGAGCGTTCGCCTCGCTGTTTACGATCGAGTTTCAAGCGTTACTTGCAAACTGATTACGTAGAGACGGGCGAAAACTAAACCCTGCGGTTCAGGATAGTGACCGCCCTCATATGTATGCCATCACAATATTATATACGATACATTAACTCGCTACACTTACAAAACTTGCTATAAGAATTTATTACGACGCCGCCATGAACTCGTGGTCTAAGTAAACCGAACATCGTCTCCCTACACATAAACAAAATTTAGCCTGAAAATATTTTGCTTTCGCCATCATGGCTGTATTGTAACCATTCATTCAGGATGAAATTGCGTCCACCCACAAACTTAGGCGCAAACAACCGTTTCTACTCCCGTCAAGTATGAGGCCTAAATGAGGGTCGTGTTGTCGCATTACAGATACAATTGCCCGCTCTACTTTCATGTATCCCCTGGTGGGCCTAATAAACGAATTTTTTATTATGTCTGTAAGCTTATAATTAACAGAAACATCCTTTACTCTCACCGCTATGCAGGTTTTCCAAATCAGCGAAGCATGGCAGTTCTACAGAAATAAAATTGGGTCGGAAATGCCCGTGTTTGCGTTATGCCGATTTCACACACCATTCATATCAGGAAGCAAGGAGTGTAACGGGAGGACTCACGAGAAATTAGCACCAAGAAGTGACGTCAACATCGACGAATCTATGGCTGAGCAGCCTAGAATTATGTTAACTACCTTAACCAGAAAAATCATCTTAAATTGCGAAGTTGATTTATTGCGTATAAATAAATTATGATAATATATACCAATTTAGCAATTATCCATAGAAAATTGCAGTATATGCTAAAGGAAACTTTGACAGCACTAGCGCCGAATTTGATCCCTTTTGGGTGACCTGATTTAACTTCTTTTTCTTGATTGAAACCTTATTTACACTTCATATTCAGTTCACAGTGCTCTTAACAAAACACATTTATTCTATACCAACATATATAAGCACCATTATAGACAATTTTGTACGCGAGAGAAACCACAGTAAAAGTTAGCGCATTGCTCGAACTTTCTGTACTTGGCGACAACATTTTACGGTATTTTGCAGCTCAAGTGGCTGCCAGTCATGAGCGGGAGATTGAATGAAATAAAGCTGAAAAATACAGTGATATGTTCAAGAAAACAACATACGAAGGCCTGAGGTCCCACACTCAAATACATCGACTCGTCGATGTGATGTAAATTGGCTACGTGCGGTCACGACTAAGTTTTATTTTAGTCCTATTGAGTCCTCCCGATACCTTCTTTGCTTCCTGATTCATGTCAACGCGTTCGCTCATCCACTTGTCAAATTTCGTTTTTGTACCCTATAAATAGCAGAAAACTGCACTGTTCTCCCAGTTTTATTTCACTCCAATTTGAAGAGATATCCGTAACTTGTCTACTGACACTTGCGGAGGAAACTGATTCGACGGTTAACATTTTAATAACTTTCTGTGGAGTGAACGAAGTTGTGTTTGACAACGACGCTGCAAAACCTTCAGACAGGGGGATGAGTGAACGCGTTGATATGACTGACGTGTGATCTCTTCCTAATGTTTTTGGTCAGCTCGAAGAATACATGAACTGTTGCAAAATATCAACATGGTTTCTTACGGCGGCGTTGGAGAGGTTGAGGAGGACCACGACGGCCATCACAAGCCAACGGCGCTTGTAGGCGCGGAACTCCGTGGGTTTGGTCTCCATCGGGTCCATCTTGGAGACTTCGCTGCCTCTGGGGGAGGGGTTCCCTTGCTCCGATGACGGCTGCAGGTAACGAGATGAAGTCACTTAGTGAAAAATTTGAAACTATACTTAGGCCCCATACAATGAGTCGCCCGACAGAGAATGAAAAGACGCGTCCTATTGCATGCAGACAGGAAAACACGTAAGAACAGCAACAAAGAGACACAGTTAGGAAAGAAGTGGAAAAACAGAGAAAGTGCTGGAGAAAGAAGTGAAAATAGCATAAGAAACAGAGAGAACAAACTATTTCGAAATTTTTCACGACTACGTGGCTGTAAAGTAACCTGTAACAGTAGTTTTGGAAGGGAGGGGGAAGGAATTCTGTTCATATACGGCGACATAATGTATCACTATGGAGCTGACTACCCTTTACTATGTTAATCGTAGGGTAATGAAATACAACTAACGTTCAGTGATCTATTACCAGAAGTCATTAAAAATGACTAATCTTAAGAACATCAATAACATCCGATCAACTCATTCGTGGTTCATAAACTAGTCATAATAAACTAGTCACATCAACCATGGGATCGACATTAAAATGTTATGTCAGAAAGCGCCCTTGACTCAACACAATACGAAAGGGAAATTGTTAATGTCAAGGTAAAATTAACATGACCGCACACCCAAGCATTGAAATTCAAATTTGGTTCGTGCTGCTAATCAACGTCTACTAGGAGTGAACGGCTGCAGTCAACCACTAAGTGCCTTAACCATGCATGGCCTTAAATGACGGAAAGTTCATTTTTCCTGCGACCCATCGCCCGTCCATATTGTAAGTGAGGTCAGTATTCTCGCAGTGGACTTAAATCCATGACAGTACAATCCGGAGCAGCAAAGACGTTTCTCCCTGGCAAAGAATCAAACCTATGACAAAGCCGAAACCGAATGTATTCCTAATTATCTCCGCCAAGGAGGTTATGTTTTCGTCGGGTTTGTCTGTCTGTCCTTCTCTTTGTCTGTCTGTTTTTCTGTCTGTCATCAAGATAACTCAAAAAGTTACAGACCGATTTTGACAAAATTTACAGGGATTGTTCGGTATGTTAAGAGGAACAGATGTTAACTTTTGGTGAAGATCCGTCCTTTTATTTGTTTGTTGGTCTGCCTCAATATTCTCAATGCTATAACTCAAAAAGTGAAGGACGGATTTTTATGAAATTTACATAAGTTGTTAGGTATATTATCAAGAATAAATAACAAAATTTTTGTAACGATCCGTTAGTTTGTTTGTTCGTTCGTTTGTCACTGTTTTTAGTTTTATGCTTGTTAGCACAATAACTCAAAAAATAATGAATGGTTCTTTATGAAATTTATAGCAGTTGTTAGTAATGTTAAAAGGCATAAATGATCAAATTTTGGTGCAAATCGATTTGTTCGTTTGTATGTTTGACTCATGTTTGCCATAATGCTTATTAGCATATTAGCAGCATAACTCAAAAAGTTATTAACGGATCTTTAAAAAATTACTGAAGCTATTAACACTATTGAAGGGCCCAAATAATTAGATTTTGGTGCCGATACAAAGAAAATAATATTTTAAAAACAAATTACAATTTTTCGTAACCGTTGCCCTGCTTGGCGCAGGTATGAGATCTCAGAGAGCTCTAGTTTGAAAAATGTGTACAAAAATGTGCAACATTGCACACCTTAAACTAAAATAACCATAACCTCCTCGATCAAACATGAGATCGCACGAGATATCTCTTTGGACGGCCGAGTTATAAAAAAAAAAACTTAACGCGTAACTACGATGCGAGGTGAGCAGAAATATGTTACCGTCTCACTGTAGTAAGCCATCGTGGTAGCAATATTTTGTTTACAGAAACTTGGGTTTCCCACAAGCTATTTCAAAGTATCTTTTTCAAATCTAATGTCGGTGTCTCCTGGGCATATCTTTATTTGAAACGTCCTATGTGGGTCCTGGGTCTGATTTTTATGCAATTCCCAAAGGGGATGAAAAAATATTAAGTTTCTAAAAAAATGTACCTACTGATATCTTGTTTGACTATTTTTTTTTTTTTTAACTTTGCCATCCTAACCCTGATAAAATTATAATCAAGAGCTGACTTAACCCTCAAGCGCTACGTAATTAGAAACTTTGCTCGCAATGCATGCCATATAGTTACGGTACGCACTGTCGTAGGAATACTATTAATTACCTATTCCTAGAATGGCAGTCAATGTGTTAAATACATGAATGAAATTGAATTTCTAGTTTAAAAGAAAAGAAACATAAACATTCAGGCTGTATGTTATAGTGCAAACGTACCCGCAGTTCTACGCTTACTTTACTCATGACTTTATGCAGGATTTGAGAATCTGCCCAACAGTTCATAGAGCATAAATTATGTGCTCGTAGTAACATTTCTTTAGATTTGAACTCCAAACGAAATAGTTTCGTGCACCGCGTTTAATACAAAGTACAACCGTACATTGGTCCCAAGCGGGATATTTTTTTCTTATTTACTGTACCTATTTATTACCTTTGCCTACGAGGTTATGTTTTTGTCGAAATTGTTTCTGTCACCAAGATACCTCAAATGGTCATGGACAGATTTTCATGAACTATTCAGGGATTGCTAGGTATGCAGGGAGATGATTAATTTTTTGGTGATCCGTTTGTTTGTTTCTTTGCCTACCTGTCTTATCATGGCATCTTGGCAACATAACTTAAAAACGTGTCAACAACTCTTTATGACAATTGCAGGATATGGAAGGGCTGTAACGTGGAGAAAATGACTAATTTGGTGCCGTATCCAGTCGACCGTTTGTGTCTTACTTTGTCTTATTTTTCGCTTATCATAATATAAGAAGGTATGGAGAAATCTTCTAGAAATTTACAGGAACTGTGTGCGATGTTACGATGAGCAGTTTATTAAATTTTGGGGACGATCTAAAGAAATTCTCGATTTAGGACTAATTTCAGTTTTTCGATAACATTACGTTACTTGGCAAAGTTACGCGTTGTCAGAGCGCTTCTCTAGTTTCTTATTATTATTCTATTTTTTTATGGGGTAGTTTGCTTCATTTAACTAAAAAGTTATTTATATACGTGTTTTTCGGTTGAAGTAATAGAAAATAATAAAAACGAATCCATTTAGCCGAATGAGCGTAGAGCGATAAGAGATACATACCCTGGGAAAGCCTTTCATTTCATTTTCTGATTGTGATGCAGCGTCTTATCTTATCAAGATGATATGATTTCATGGGTTCTCCCAGTGGGTGAGGCTGCAGCGTCAACAAGAAAATAAATTATTAAAGAAAAAGATTTTGTCTAGGGATATGTAGCGAAGGAAGTCAGAGGCTGCATGAAGCAGCCCATGAAAATTTTCACTCAGGAATATTTTGCATCAGTACGAAAAAACTTGTTATTGACAATTACAATGGAACTAGGAAAAGCCTTCTTACCTACTGCATTACCTCCGATCCAAAGATGAGAAAAAACAGCATTTACAATATGTCGTTAGCAACGAAAAACCCATGAACGAGGGAGTTCCCTTACTGGATCAATGAACACTGGAACATCGTCAGAGAGGTGGAAGCAGATCAGAACTCAGCGTGAAGGAAAAAAGTCGTCCGCTTGACTACAGTTTAGTGCACAAGATGCAAATGTTTCGTTATTATAAAAAATTATCTGAGTGGTGTACTGAGAAACGCTTCGTCCCAATGCAACGATGCGTGATGCAGCACGCCAACCTTGCGCAGCCGAGCATGCAAAGTGAGTATTTCCCGCCTGTGCACGGGGAAACGTGCTGGTCTTGCGACTACACTTTTTTCAGCGATATTATATACTGAAGTGCCCGCGCTTTCAAAAATGACAGGAATTTATTATGACACTTCCTCATTGCTCATACATGTATTTCCCTATATCCTTTTGAAGCATGCGCATCAACGGCCAACTCAAATTATCATGAGCGATTAGTGCTCTTTGTGTCAATCTATTTGAGCAGCTCACTCCTTCCTTGCCTAACATGAAATACAAAGAAAAATAGTTTATACTAACATGCAATGATGCCCCACTAAATGCAATGCAATTCCGCCGAGTACCTTATATACAATAATACACTTACAGTACAACGAAATTTCATCACCCAGGCGCAAACTGTTTCTCAGAAGAAAGAAAGCAAGCGGAAAAACAATTCTGCGTCTACTGCATCGCAAAAAGTCTCCTCTCTTGTGCTTCGTTGATCATTTACTCAATTGGTCCGTCGTGCACCGCGAGGAAACACAGTTTCAATGTAGGCCTAGGGAGAAAATAATAAAACCAGGCTCCATGGCAGGGCTCAGAGAAGCAGTACATGTCTGCATTGTTTGGATACCAACGCTGGCTGAGCAGGAACTGCATTTAGCTAGTTGTAAGGATAAGGATTTTCATTTTACTATCTTCAGCAACTTGCTCATCGATCTCCGTCAAAACGTAACATAATTACAAAATCTTCAACTGGCCTAGTTTTCACCATCTATTTCGTTAAGAGCGTGACGCCAAAGATACAAATATAAAAGTATCTAGACAAACACATGACGGTATTTATTATATTGTTTTGATAAGGTCCAGTGTATTACATAAACTGTTTGTCAAACGATGTTATTCCAGTACCAGAAGCAGACGATCTACTGGGCCCTAACAACTATGAAGCAACAAAAATCAATTTCACTCAGTTTTAGATATAGCTGCAGTACACCGGCCATGAATTTACAAATCCTCTCTTGCACCGTAAACGAGAATTCATCAAAACAATTAACGAAATATTTGTTAATAGCTAGTCCGGATGACCTAAGTCCATCGTATGTTTACTCTGTCGTAATGATATTCTGAACGTAGCTGCGGCTCAGAGTTGGAGAAGCAGCCACAGCTTCAACTTTTGTCTCTCCTCTACATATTAACAAGTTGTTCCTGAACCGAACTCATTCTCGCTCCGCATAAAGGTTAGGTCACCTTGACCGCACCCTCCAATAAAGAAATTCACAAGCACTGGTTTGCGCTGCAGATTGATTTCCTCTTAGGGCCAAGGAGGGTACGGGTACAGTCGATCAAAGATTATCTGAGCTGAAATCTGACATATAGACGCAAGGCTTTTGATAACTGCGTTCTCGCCCCGACTGTCTCCGTATCTGGGTAAGCCAGTGCCCTCCTAGAGGACTAATTACTGCAGAAATGCTGACGCTGCGCAGCAAGACTTCTTCCCTTGGCTTGGGACCAGAACGCCCCACTTTGCAGCAACGAGCGCTCAACACTGCTCATCGATCAACAACTAGGGCGGCGGCTATCGGAATTTTCATGTCGTATTACGCTGAGAAAAGTGGCTCAAGGCCAGCATTTGTTCCATGCACCGAAAGGAAAGAAATTAATTGCTTTGGCGTGCCCGTGCAGCACGGCTACAGCGGGAGAGGAGTTCAATTTTGTTGTGAAAATACTAAGTACGGACACGTTTCACTAGCATGGTTAGTACCCCAAACTTTGCAAACATTTAGCCTGATCACGAGCGAGCAAAGTTTGGGAGAAACATCAAACATTTAGTCTGATCACGAGCGAGCAAAGTTTGGGAGAAACATCAAACATTTAGTCTGATCACGAGCGAGCAAAGTTTGGGAGAAACA
>LQNS02277602.1:25074555-25099387 GCA_001587735.2 Parhyale hawaiensis | reverse complement strand
AATACTTTTGTCCCTCATTACTTTTACTTGTGTTAAATTTTCTTGTTATAAGTGCACATTTGACTGTTCTGTTTAAATATTCTATTATATATATGTTATATAAACTTCCTGGTTAATTTATCCTAAAGCAGTCCCAAAATTTTTTAAAGTACAGTACATAAAAAATAGAGGTGTGCACATACTTATATCTAGGCACTGTATATATACATATTGTAGATGTGAAGAATCCCAAACTATAGGAATATAATAGAATCTAGTGATATATATATATCACGCACATATAGGTATAGTAAACTCCACATATAATACCAAAAGGGATTAGGACCTGTATTGATGAAATTTATAAATGAAAAAGTGCCGGTTGTTGCACATTTTATGGGATGTCATGTATAAACATAACATATGTGTCCTATGACATTGCATTCTGTAGTCTAGAGGCTTCCATTGCAGCAACTACAGTATTATATTCTGGAATTGTGTGACCTACTATGGCATCATCTTAACAATATCTTTTTGATCAATTGTTCTAGAACGATTGTTCCCCAAACTTATATGTGCTTGGTGCCCCTAAAGGCGTTTTCTGTGTGCTTAGACCCATACAAATAATAATAATACCTCATTTGATGACGAAGAATTAAAATGGTCTCAATTTGCGCCACAAGTTCGAGTTTCTTTCTGAATTACGTTGAAATAATCAAAGGTTTCACTGCCCTCCTTGACTTGAGAGCTCACGTCGCGGGGATGCGACCGCTACCGGTTGGAATCTCCTGCTCTAGAATGATTGATTTTGCTGTTTCCTGTTTTGCCGTGTGCAGCTTGGAAGGCGTTGTCTGACTGCCCCTCTGTGTTTTGTGATAATGGTATTAGTATTGGGAAAAAAGAATATCTCCACGTGTCGGAAAGATTAATGACTTATTGTTATTACCTACAAGCTCCCATTGATGTATTAAAAAAAGGCATTTATTCTGATATAACATGAATTATAACTTCACTTATAATGCGGAATATTAGCATCATCTTCACGATTTCCTTTTAATCATTTGCTTTACAACAATGGTTCCCCACCTTATCTACGCCTGGCACCCCTAAAAATCTATTACAGCTGTATGTTGGCTTCTGCTTTCTCTACTTCTCTTTTCTTCTTTATTATATCTATAATATCATGTTTTCCTAATGTCCCCTATTTTTAGCCTCGAAATTAACATTATGTATTAGTTGATTCACAATATACCTGTGTGTGAACTGGGAACCTATTGCTATCATAGACCGTTGTACAGAATGTAGGGCGTGAAGTAGAATAGTGCTATAAATTTGCTCCCTAATCTGTAAGGCTCATTTTGATGTTTTAATCTAGCTTCCTCAACAAGTATTTTAAGTGAATTATTTGATAAAAAAATTCCTAAGGGGAGAAATATATATATATATTTTGTTTTTTCTTCTACGAACAGTAGGTTTTGAAGTAGAAATGTACATTTAGTTCTTAACCTAGCGTGTAAGACTCATTGCTTATTGTTTTACACTAGTGTACTGAACATGTACTATAATAGAACTACTGTATGAATACCTTTATACGGGGAGAAATAAATATTTTTTCTTTCTCTCTTTCTTCTTTCTTTCTTGCAAGCGGAAAGGAAATTACGCGGAGCATAGCATGCGCAATGTATTGTAGGGCGTGAAAGGCTTTCTTTTTCTAGTCCCTTCGAAGCACAGGAAAAGCCGCTAGCTTGTATGACACAAACTACAACGGTTTATCGATGATCAGGAAGTGTATCATGAAGTGCGGTGATAAGAAATAGATAGGTTATCTCCCTGCCTTTGTTAGGTGTATCCACGCCCTATCGACCTCCTTTGAACATAACATTATCTCAAGGTATCATTTGCCGGCTTTTTAGTTATGTTTTGTTCAGTATTGTCCGATCGACCTTCTTCCAGCATTACACTGTTCACAGTGTGTAGGTATTAATAACGGCTTTCACAGTTGTGTTTCGTTTAGTTACACGTCGGCACTGCAGCATGTCAACCGACTCATCTTTGAACGTGATTATATTGCGTGCGATTGGGTGTGTAGCTGCATGCTCTCGTAGCTACTATATGTTGCTTAGTACACAACTCTACTAAAATAATACAGGTGTTCTGTGAACATAACCGTCACGTGCTTGGTGTATAGCAGTTGCCGGCATTCATAGGTTTTGATTGCCTAGCGTGCCCAGTTACTTTGGTGATAAAGGAATTTGCGTTGTCTCACTGTAATTTTAGCGCACTTTGCATTATCGAAAACGTTTTCTTTAGACAACCAACAGCACTGGGTCAGGTTAAGTGCGTGCATCCCAGCATAAGGGGTTTACACTGGCCTGCAGGACTCAACAAGTTACATTTTAACGAAACGTAAATATTTACTTGCATCTACCATTCCCTTAAATTAGAACTCGATGAATTTACTTTTCGAAGAATTTTCCACACGGAGAATTTACCATTTGAAGAATTAACCAGCGGAAGCGTTTACCATTCGAAGCATTAACCATTCGAAGCGTTTACCATTCGACAAATTCACCATTCGACAAATTCACCATTCGACAAATTCACCATTCGACAAATTCACCATTCGACAAATTCACCATTCGACAAATTCACCATTCGACAAATTCACCATTCGACAAATTCACCATTCGACGAATTCACCATTCGACGAATTCACCATTAGACGAAGTTCCCCCGAGATGAACTTACCCTTGCATGAATTTACCCTTGCATGAATTTATCCTTACATGCATTTACCCTTGAATGAACTTACCCTTGCATGAATTGACCCTTGAATGAATTTACCCTTGGATGAATTTACCCTTGAATGAACTTACCTTTGCATGAATTTACCCTTGAATGAATTTACCCTTGGATGAATTTACCCTTGGATGAATTTACCCTTGGATGAATTTACCCTTGGATGAATTTACCCTTGAATGAATTTACCCTTGGATGAACTTACCCTTGCATGAATTTACCCTTGAATGAACTTACCTTTGCATGAATTTACCCTTGAATGAATTTACCCTTGAATGAATTTTCCCTTGGATGAATTTACCCTTGGAAAAATTTACCCTTGGATGAATTTACCCTTTGATGAATTTACCTAACCTGAATTTGCCTGCTATGAATTTAAAGTGAACGCTAACCCTCAACCCACGCGCGGGGCAGACCCAGCGTGCGCAGGCCCACACGATGGGCAGCAGTTTTGGTCAACAATAGGAGAGCATGTAAAGAGGTAGCCTATCTTTAAATGAAATATTGTTTACAAATCTGAAGGTTGTTCACTAAAACAATTCGAAAGTCTTCCCTCCGGAGGCACAGGATGGGCCATAGGCCATAGGGTTAGGTTAGTTAGGTTCGCCCATCCTATGTTATGGGGAGTAGCGCCCCCAGGGGGTTTGTGTACGTTACCTTAGCCATTAGTTAGGCCTTGGGGACGGCTGTCTTTCGTGCCCACTTTGCTTCCTTCCACTTTCATACTCCTACTGATCTTACTATTGTCTGTTCTTCCTCTTCTTTCAAGACTTGCTGTTCCCATGCGCGTTGAGCCTGTGTGGGAACACCTTCGTGCATGGGTTCCCCATTTTTCTATCGACATACTATATGTTCCTTCCTTTTCTTCTCTTAGAAGAACTTAGTACTTATTTAGGGAGGCTCAAGTCTTCTTATAATACCTAATATCTAATTCGAAAGTGTATTCACATGAAATATTTATATGCTAAGGACCTCAAATTGGCTCAAGTTTCTCTGACTATGACTGAAGAAAGGCTAAGAGACAAAAAGCTTATTATCCAACGAGAACGAAGTGAGAGAGGTGATAATGTTTTCGTTGAAGATTTAAGTATATAACAGAAATTATTGGATAATTCCTAGCTATGAGGTGGTACGAGAGTACACTGCGTCTCCCGCGGTAAACTGCGCTCTCTTACGCAGTTTACTGCGGAAGACGCAGTGTACTCTCGTACCACCTCATAGCTAGGAATTTAAGTACCTATATATATGTCGTATTGACCTGATAGAGGTACACCCCCTCCGAGAACCTTGCAGGTTAGGGGCCTGGACTGGTTCTGCTAATGTCTTATGTCAAATATAGGTCTTTATACGGGTTCACTATTTCTTAAACTTCATGTTTCAGTACGGGAACCAGTCCTGGATTACCTAACCTTCAAGGTTGGCGGGGTACGAGCTCATTGTAAGGGGGGTGGTCGGTGGCAGCACAAAAAAAAAAAAACTTTCCCGTTTTACTATCGAAAAGTTGGCGTGCGTTGGAACGTAGACTTACTTATTTTCCTTCAAAATGAGACCAAAATTGCATAAATCCACGGTGTTTATAGTGTTTTTTTCACGTTTTGAAGATTGAGGCCCCTAGGTGGCCAGGATTTTGGTACCTCTATCGGACCAGAAGGCCACTTAACAGGCCGTAAATGAATATTCTTAGCCATCTAATAGCCCGTTTCGAAACATTTGGATATATATATAACACGATATGGACTATTAGATGGCCAACAATTTTTCAGGACTATTAGATGGCTGGCGTCTCGTTATAGGTAGGTATCATAAATGTGGCACGTCTATCGTCCCGAGCAGTTCAAATAGCGTGAAAATAAGCCTCAAAACTATTTAAAACACCGTAGATTTTCTCCGGTTTGGTCTCATTTGAAGGAAAATAAATCTATGTTTGAACGCATGCCCACTTCTCGATAGTAAAACACGTTTTGGATTCTGCCACCCACCACAACCTAGGTTAGGCCGAGAACCTTGTGGGTTGGGTGAGGTAGGTCTGGTACCGTATGCCTAGTGTTTTAATGTGTTTTAAAGGGTTTTAAACCCATATATATCATAGAATATTAACAGAACCAGACCTAACTCTCCTAACCTACAAGGTTCTCGGTCTAACCTTGAGAGCTCATAGTTGGTTAGCTATTCGTTACTTTGCGTCCATCTTTGATTGGCCTTACTTAGCGTCAATCTTTGACTGGCCTTACTTAGCGTCAATCTTTGACTGGCCTTACTTAGCGTCGTCATTATAGCGTTTATAGCAAGATTAGTGCTATGTAAACAAAGGGAGGTACCTCTATTAGGTCAATACGAAACATTTGTCTGTCCACCAAGAAAGTGGTCAAAGGAGTTGGCAATGTTCATAACTTTTGTAGAAAATTTCGTAGGTTGACCTAGATGTGACCCGTGCTAAAAACTAGGCATAGCTGGCCATCAAAAATGACGGCGTTGAATTAGCCTCCACCGCGGTAGATTGTCTTACGCCACGAGGCGTTCTATTTTTTCATATTTTATTATGAAGGTCTAATCTCTGGAATTAGGGCTGTGTCCTAAATATGTTCATCAAAAATGACTGCATTGAATTTGCCCCCACCGCGGGTGATGGGCTTACACCACGAGGCGTTCTAGTTTTCTCTGCCCTCAGCACCACACCATCGAAAAAGAACTTGCTGTCCCAAAGATTCTTCACGAAGTAATGAACTGATGCAGTGGATATTCATTTTTAAAAAGTAATCCCTCAACGAATCAAACTGTTTGCATTAATAAGTAATAGGAACCACACTTTACATGAATGAAAAAATCTTAATGCAATTAATTTTCAATCTAAATGTACAGAAATTAAAGTACCTGAGGCCCAAACCAGTAAATGTGTTTTCCCTATGTTTAGTGATACCGTAACTGAAAAAAAAACAACGTTACGTTGAACTAGACGATCTATTACGGCGAACTTATCCTCCATTCCGGTCTCAGTGGTCAATGAGCTGTTTTGTTCCATGGGAAATACGATCGACAAATAGCGGGTCTGGCCATAGAGTTGCCTCAGGGCCCGACTTTCGCCACTGTACCGTAGTTAATATTAGCGACACCAAACCTGATGTTTTCTGACCTTTGTTTTACCGTAGATATGTCCATGACCCGTCTGTTTCATTTCGTGAACAGTCTCATGCATCTAAGTTTCTAGACTGCGGCGCATGCAAAACGTGCCTTTTGGGACGCACTTTTTTCAGGGTACGGATGCTTCTGATTAATTAGAATCAGCATTTTTTTAGACTCTATGAATATCAGTTGTCATATTTCTAACAGGAGCTGATGGCAACAGCATATAAAAAACTTTTTAAGTTTCCGCTTTGGTCCTATCATAGACCACACCATACATTGACTGAACACTGGCCCCTAACGTAGATTTCGGTCCCACAATGGGCCTGACTGCACCGTGCCGCAGACGTAGGTATTTGTATATGTTCTCCCATATACCCCACTTTGTTTAGGCTGTATGATTTAATTCATTTACATTGAGTAATGACTGGCAAACCTGTACGTACTTTAAAACCTCTATACGCAAAACATTCATAAAAATATTAAAGCTTGAAGTGTAATTACGTAGAGAAACTGTTTATGACATCCTATGATATTTGCAGCAGTGTAAAATTATTTCGCAATTTTTATCGAAATAAAGTCTCATGCTGTAGAACGGAAGCTTCTAAAATTCGTGGTATGCTCGGTTTGTAATGAAACGTCAGGTAAACATCTAATGGAGTTGCTAACTAAAATTATTTGGTATACGCGCTTCTCGACAAAATTCTTGCCGACGGTAGAACTTGAAGTCGTGCATCTGGCAGCAGCATTCACTCGACTGCTGCAGACTGCAGTCGAGTGCGGCAGTTATTTTTAAAAAATTCGCATGAGTTGTTAGGAACCTACCGTTATATCACAAAAAGTAAATGATCAAATTTTTATGATGATCTTTTTGTTTATCTCCCTCGTGCAAAGCGAAGAGCGGTGATAATGTTTTCGTTGAATATTCAAGTAGGTATATATATATATACTGTATTGGTATATATTGATATATATTTGCATAGGTATTTGTCTGTCAACCCAGTAGGTAGTAGAAGGAGTTGAACAACGTAACTAATATTTTGCAGGGAGTCTGGTTTGTTGACTTAGATGTGACCAATGCCAAAAAAGTATAATTAGCTGGCCATAAAAAATGGTGATAAATTTTTGTTTTTTCTCCACGAAATAAGCGGCAGTAGAACTGAAGATGTTGAGTCATAATAATAATAATTTGTTTAGACAGTCAGGTGGGCTGACTGAAATGTGATTTAACTTAGGAAACCATGAAGTGATAAAACCTAGTCATCCATTAAATTATATAATGTTGGCAATCATGAAGTGATATAACGTGAGCACCCATGAAGTGATTTAACTCAAGCAACCAAAAAGTGATGCAACATAGGAAACCATGCAGTGATATAACGTGAGCAACCACGAAATGGTGTAATATACATAGGCAGTTATGTGAAATAATACTGACACAATGTGCTGACTTAGATGGTTTCAGTAAAGAACAGTTGTATCAGCCCTAATTATATTTTATCATTTATCGGCTGCCTTGGTATCTTTATTTCATAGTTCAATGAGTATTTTAGTTCATTGCTACCAATGTAGTATTGCTGTGTATTTAATTCATTTTTTCAACATTACGGGGTTTTCTTAACGTCCCTTTTGTTGCCGCTATTGGGATGAAGTACCGCAAGCTCTACATAGAAAAGTTTCTGAGGTTATTGCTTCAATTCCGTCATTTGAAAAAACTCAATTGAATTTGATATTAAAGTACGTGTATTATCTATGAGCGAATGTTTTCTATAAAATCTTAATATTCCTAGAAATTATGATGAATTTTCAGTTTTTCTTGGTGTCCGATGGTATAGCATACCTATATCGCCTGCTGAAAATATATGATTGTGAATTAAGATTCCGTGCTTTGCAACGAAGAAATTAATATTTGTTTGAGGTCTCTATGATTATTAGAATTCATTTTATTAACACTTTCGTAAAACTCCCTCCAGGCCCAATTGCGAGAGACTCGATTTCAGTGTCCAGTCAATGTATGGTGTGGTCTATGGTTTTATTCATACAAATGATACAAAATTGTGACGACAATCTTTTACCGCCTGAAATGCCATTTTTGTGATTTCACTTGGACATTACAGATTTAAGGTTTTAACATCTGGGGCGGCCCAGAATTCTGGTAGGGAGGTTCTGATGTTCACGGTGGCCGCATAAACAAATTACCGTGCTGTCCATTGTTAAAATTTTTAATGATTTCTACAAAAGTTAAAGTTTCTTGCGGGCATCATAGGGTACGCGTCTGCACTAACGACCTTCAGGCATACGCAAGCGATGCTCCTCAGGATTGCAACCTTGAATATATATGCACCTGCTGCACTCTCTCCGCAAACCTTACTTTTTGCCGACGTCAGCTGATGCAGGCAGTTTTTGTCCCCTGATTTCTCCATAAGTTTTGCTCTGCTGCTCTGAGATACGCTGTGCACTTCAACGTCTGTTGTCGCTGACCTCAAGTAGAACAGGAACGGCTGTAATCACTGCAGCATACTTCAAATAGTGGATCAAGGTAGACAAGTGCGATTGAAAACTTCTTTTTTGAGGCCAGGTCATTTTTTTTAGCACCCGTGCAACAATTATGAAGACTTTACTAATAGAAGGACTCTAAAAATTAATGTTTGTTACAGTAACACACATACGGTATCAATATAGTGTTATTGTTTAGAGAAATAAAAGTTTGCATTATCCGTTCATGGCTTAAATGAGGCAGGGAAAATTGACAAGCTTTGCACACTTCTGGAAGCATCTACGATGCCCTAACGACTTCGTATACTAGCTCTACCCATGTTTTACTAAGTGGACTCCCGATCACCAAAGGAACGTCCTATAGGGAGCACAAATCTTAATTCGGCTTTTTATAGGGATATATCTGTCTCAACTATTTCCTCAACGCTTTCATCACTTCTATTCCTGCTGTACTGCCCATATTACATACAGTGCAATAGCTGTAGATGCCGGTGCTTGCGACACGTCTCTCTCCTAGATTCCACTCATTTTTGCTTCGGCGGCCGCCCTAGAGCACTTTCCTTTTGTGTCATAGCATACTCCGCTTCGTGCATACCTCCGCCAAGCAAAGCAATGTTGGCGAATAATTCAAATTGGTCTTGAAACTAGCATTTTTTTTATTATCACCAAAATTTTGTTATTTGTGCCTTTTGAAAGTAATAACAGTTTCTGCAATTTTTTTTGAGATCCGTCCATAAATTTTCAGTAATGTTTTGACAAATGTGAGTCAAATGGACAAACCGATCATCACCAAAACTTTGTCATTTGTGTCTATCATCTTTTCTAACACTTCTTCTATTTTCACGATGACCCGTCCATACCATTTTTAGTTATCTTGGTAGGAGACAGATACACCAACAAACCACTCGAAAAAAAACGCATCCTGTAAGTTTACGCATACTATGTTATGGGGAATAGCGACCCCAGGGGGACCCTGTAGGTTACGTTAGCCATTAGCTAGGCCTTCAGGAAGTCTGTCTTTGCTTCCTCCCATTTTCATACTCCTACTAATCTTACTTTTGCCTGTTCTTCCTCTTCTGTCCCGACTTGCGGTTCCCATGCGTTTTGATCTTGTGTGGGAACACCCTGGTGCATGGGTTCCTCGTGTCTATCGTTATGCTATGTGTCCCTTATTTCTTCCTCTGTGATATCGCCTTCATTGTGGACAGGGAGCTTAAACTTCTGAATATAATATGGCGCAGCGACCTCTTTATTAGCTGGAAGACCGGGTGCCACGATATTAGATATTCTTGGATAAGCAAGTGCGTGGCTACTGACGATGCAATACTGTAACGGCAGAAATCATCCGGTAAAGTTCACTAAAGAATACGAAATATCTGGCACAGAACTATGCTTCACACCAACTTTAGTAGCGTCGAGCCGCCACTGCACTGAATTCTTACTGGCGACCATTAATGTACATTTTCATCCGTTGCTGCCAGTTCAACACGTTGTGCACCATAGCTACTTACCTAAAAGGTGGTACCTCTCTAGGAATATTTTGGTGCACCATATCCACACTCGATCATCCATAGGCCTCATGTACCAAGGAACGACCTAAATGTTTTACCACGGGGATTGTGGCATCTACTTGCTGTTCCTACGGATAAGATTAGTTTTTAACTTTCCTTATTCTGCCGATGGTGGTAAGCGACGTATACCACGGGACTCCTGCCGGCTCCCGTGTAAGGAGCCCCACGCATGCGTTTCTCTACCTTTTTTTTCTTTTTTTTTCTCCTCCTAGAGATGCTTTGCGCCTTGTTCCCCTGCCAGTAGTAGAGCACGGGTCAAATAGGTCAAATAGTTCGCCGTCAAATCCTAAAACCTTCAGGCAAAAGTGCTGAGATAAAATATTTACTTTCACGGAGTCCTCCCCGGGGAGATAGTGCGGTAAAGTCAATCTTCGTCAGAATATCTTGCGCCTGACGCCCCCAGTGTTTCCTGAGAGATTTATCTTTGAGGGGTGTTGCATCTGGCTGCTGTTGCTATTGATGTTAGTCTGTAAAGTGTGTAGGTTTTCTGTTCTTCCCTTCTGCTCTGTGAGGTAGATCTCGGATGGTGGTAAGCGTTTTCCATCCCATGAGACTCTTACCTGCTCCCCTTAAGGGATCATCTACATGAGAGTTTCGCGCTGTCACCTTCTTCTCGCGTTTCGTCTCCTAAAAGAGCTTTGCGCCTAACTACCTCCGCCGAGGAGGTAATTTCCTGGTGTTGGTCAGCTTGTCTGTCACCAAGATAACTCAGAAAGTTATGAACGTATGAACGAATCTTTACGGAATTTACGGGGATTATTAGGCATGTTAACAGTAACAGATGATTAAGTTTTGGTGGAAATCCGTTCATCTGTTTGTTTGTCTGCCTATTTTTTCTTAGTGCCCTAACTCAAAAATTTATGGACGGATTCATAAATATGCATGAGTTGTTAGGTTTAGGTATAATGAAGAGTAAATGACCATATTTTTGTGGTGATGTCGCTGTTTGATGTTATTCTTGTTAGCACAATTACTCAAAAAGCCTTGAATGGATCTTCATGAAATTTACTGGAGTTGTTAGTAAATGTTAAAAGACATATATGTCTAAATTTTGGTGCAGATCGGTAGGTCCCATTGTGCGTTTGATTTCTATTTGTCAAAATGTTTGTTAGCAGCATAATTCAAAAAGTTGTGAACGCATCTTTATAAAAATTGCAGAAGCTGTTAATGCTATCAAAATGTACAAATAATTAGAGTTTGGTGTTGATCCAATAAAAATGCTAATTTCAGCGGTTTGAATTTTTCGCTACCGTTGCCTTGCTTGGCCGAGGTATGCGCTCTCAGAGTCCTCTAGTTTTCGCTCATAAAGCAGCGCACTGACCCAGCTGAAGCTCCGGCAAGAATGCCGAGATAAAACATTCATATTGACGCGACGTACTGAAGTGAACCTCTCTGCTTGGATCGCGGCGTTGGCGTGGGTGCGGTGGCAAAACCAGGATAATGATAACAATAAAAAGTCGATCTAAGCCAAGCGCGCTTGTTCCAAACCTCAGACAGAAGCCTGGGCATTAACCCGTAATATGAAATTTAAGTCGTTAATTTAAATCATTTACCCATGAGACGACTGAAAATTCCCCAATGGTCGTTAAAATAGCTTCTAGCTCTCTCAAGCGTCCGCGGGTTGATTTTAACACCTGGAACACGACTGGACGTGACGATACCAACGTTTTTGTTCTCGGTTTTGGTCATGTGTGGTTAGTTTACGCTGACCTTTACGAGCCAATCGAAGAAGCACTTACTGATTCCGATAAAGGAAGTGAAATATAGTTACTAAATCTTATACAGTGCCTTATCACAGCACGGTCTCTTCGCCTACATTCGGCTCTTTGATAGTTACATATTTTTTGTGCAACGGAAGTTGGAGTCTAAAATTTGTATCTACAATCTTCCAGCTATCTGTGAATCAACTATTTCCGAAATCTATTGTTCTTCAATATGGAAGTAAGCTTTGTAGAAAAAAAAAACAAGTATAGCTTCTGTTAGATCTCAAACAGCACCCATTCCCTTCGTTTCCAACAGTTTTGATCTCTGTCAACATAATTATCTTTATTGCATCTACGAGGTAACAAAGAAAATTCTTCTGTTTTTCTATTAGTTAGTTCACTATAAAAAAGTCGCTCGAACTATCCTGCTTACCTGAGATATCTTAGTATACACTGATCATAGACCACACGATGCTTGATTGCCTACTGCAATGTGCAAGCGAGGCTGAGGCAAATAGATAAAACTTCGATAAAATCTATTCCATTCATCGGAGCGACCTCAAACAAAAAGTAAACTATTCTCGGTGATGCAAGAAGTGTGTTGATCAGAAAAAACAAAAATTCCCAGCTAGATATCAATAGTAGCAAGCGATAATTGAATCTTAGGAGACCAAATAAATCTAAAATTGCCTAAAATAACTTTTACAATTCATCGATGGTCAGTACTCAAGTACTGTACGCGTGCTTCTTTCCGATAGATGCATTCTTTGCATCTCCAAAAACAGTTTTATTTTGTTTCAGGCCGCTACGTTAACTGAGAAAGATTTAATTGACGTATTCTCAAGTTGCCATCAGCTTCTCTTGCGGAAAGTGATCAGCAAAGTACGTATTTTCAATTATTAATAATGGTTGAATCTCCTGTGGACGCACCTCCAACAGAAATACCATGCATCGAACGAAGGTCTATTGTCGTAAGCCACATCTTCACAGCGTGTAGAAGATATTCGTGCTGATCAGTCACTCGTTCGTGAAATGCGTCTTTCGTACAACTTTCGAATTTTCCAAAGGATGCCTACCTATTACGTCATACTCGGTGGGTCGAGTGGTGAAAAGAACAGTTGGCACGGAGTGTGGCGGGCACAAGAAGTGTGTCACGGAGCCTTACTGTGCTGCACGGCACACAGGCACTGTGAGTTCATTCAATATTCCGTGTGTATTGATTGCTCCACAGCTGTGAACTGACGCGCTGCTTAGAGAAGTCACGAGCCGCAGTGGACGGCAGCGCGGTGCAGCATTGTGTCGCTCGTATCATGCTGATGAGCAGTGGCATGGTGGTGCAGTGCAGCATTCTGGTGCTGGTACCCCGCTGACGAACGGTTGTACGGTAGTGTAGTGCAGCATTCTGGTGCTGGTACCATGCTGACGAACAGTGGTATGCTGGGGTAGTGCAATATTCTGTGGGCGTAAGCCTGGGACACACTAGGCATTTGAAAGGACAACGTGATGTCAGGATGAGTATCTCGCATGTCGTTCATGCTACGGTATCTATGCTACCGAATTCAAATATATCTCCAAAAACGACTAGTGGCTCATCCTCGCTTCGAGTTGCTTCTGGAAATGAAGATGTGGCCTCAGCGTAAGTCGACCATTAGTTAAGCGTTCTGTTACTGGGGCGTCAGGACTCCTTAGTGGTGCAAAAGCTCCGGATGATCTTTGGCCGACTGCAGCCGTGAAAGCCTTCCGTATCTGGAGCAATAGCTCTGGATGATCTTTGGTCGACTGCAGCCGTATACTCCTCTGGGGCAGTGAACGTATACCTGCAGCAGAAACCAGTGCTGGTGGGTTTCTCAGTTGGGTGTCGGTCGAGTTGACTTTTCCTCTGCTCAATCGAATGCGGTGTAATATGTAGAGAGAAGCAACGCACGTTTTATTCATTTCCTTTGTTACTATAACCGCCTTGCCTCTTTGCTTTCTATAGTGAACTAAAATTGAAAGCCTCAAAACAGTACAGCAAAAAGCCCATAGATTTCTGAGGAAAATTAGTCGATGGCAAAAAAAAAAAAGCTGTGGCTTGCCCTGGTAACGCATAAAGTAAACTATTATTTTTCTCAATAATTGCAGTGTTACTGTTGTCCAGAAAATGGACAGTAAGCATGAACAATTAAAGTAGAAATAGTGCTAGTAATATATACCGCATACTGCCACTCTGTGAAGAGCCAGATGATTTGCAACGAAAGGCTGCGGTCCCTCGTCGGTCTGAATGCCTCACTATCAGTTGTTCAGACCAGCAATGCCTGCATGTTTCTGCAGGCTTCTTCGAAGTGCAACCGCCTGCGCTGCAAATCGTGCACTTTCTAGTGAGGCACTGCTAGGGTGACTCAAGATCAACGTCGTGAAAAAACGGGCGTATCTACTGGCCTGCAGTGCAGCGTTTCTATGGATGGTCGGAAGAGTGAGAGGGCAGCTGATGTTGAACGCTACAGCAGCAGCGACTGGGCAGTCCTGCGGGTGTCGTCGTGCATTGTGTGTCTTGTAGATTCGCTAGCAGGCGCAGCCGAGCGATCGGCACGATCTCCATAGTTGTAAAAAGCAGCGTGGAACTAAGTTTGTGAGTCCAGTGCTTTTAAATCGCTTACGAATAGTAGGTTTGTGTAGGGGCAAGTGCTGGACTCATGAAATGAGTCTGTGTAGTTAAAAAAATGACACATTAAAAATGCTATAGTTGGTCCCTCGGTTGACAGATAAAACCTCAATATAAAAATTTTTTATTTGCATAAGAACCTCAAATAAAAAGTGAACTATTAGATTGCTCGTGGTAATCCAAGAAATGCGTTTATCAACAAGACTCACAAATTCTTAACGGTTGGCAACGATAATTGTACTTTAGAATACAAAAATTACCTATAATTGAACAAACTTTATTTACCATAGGCCCGAGTTTGTGTACGTAGGTGTGGTTTGTGCCAGTAGAAGCACTATTTGCTAAATTGTGTGCAGTTTTTTTTGTTCGAGGTCCCTTTATAATTGGAAAATATTTTCTCGAAGCTTCATTACTACTTAGTCTACTTGAGAGGACTGGCCCGTTAATTAAGTACAGCGTGGTCTACGCTGCAGTTTAGGTACCGTACTTTGCAGGTTGTGCCATAACTACTCCATAATTTACAACGAGCATTTATTTTTGAAGAAAGTATGTACTTTAGATATTCATACGGCTGTAATTTTTGTGATGGACTTCACGGAATCAGGCATTTTTTTGTAAAATAAATATTTATAAATATACATGCATGCAAGGCATTAATGGTTGAGAAAAAGCGTTTGTTATTTACGAAATAGCGCTTATTGTGTGCATATTTTACTGAAAATATCTAATGCATTTATTGGCTGTCGAAATTTGACAAACTATTATACTCTTTGAAAATTGCTTGAAACTTCCTAAGGTTCCGGTAATTTAATTATCCTACTTTCATAAAGGAATAGCAGAATATCATTCCGTCAGAAAGACGTGTATTCTCGCATGATCTTGAGAATGTTTGATGATGAAGCTACAGGTAACTTTTAGAAATAGCACCAACTTCTTAAGTTCAGCGCATCAAGCTTAAATCTAACATCAAAATATTTATTATACTCTGTGTACTATCTACTGCACACAATGTTTTGGCTCCCTATCAGGGGTATATTCCTGCGGACCCTAGCAGAATATCTTGGGCCTAACGCCTCCAAGAGATCATGAGTGACTTCTCCGCAAGGGATGTTGCTTCTGGCCGCAGCTCCTGCTGAGAAGATTAGTTTACTAAGTGGTAGGCCTCTATACTTCCTCTTCTGCTCCGCGAAGTGGGCTGACTAGCGAGGTGGCCAGCTATTCCACTGGGTTCCTACCTTTTCCCAAGCGGAGGGCCACAGCAAGGGCCGTCCACTCGAGAGTCTCTTCTGTCTTATCCTTCTTTCCGTTTCTTTGATATGCTTTGTGCCCGTAGTAGCCTACGTGGCCGACTCGAGACCAATAATGTATCACTGAACACTTGGTCGTCCGTGGTGTGCTACGTTCCACGGAGGCCGGACCGAGCCTCATGACTTGGTTCACACTTTGTTGTGGGTGCGGTGGTTAATCAAGGCTAATGCTTCAACTGTTTGTGGTATTGGTGACTGATAAAATGATTTTTTTACAGAATTATATATTTTCGGTGTGTTTTAGCAGATAACATTTTAAATAACGGCAATGGAAAACACTATTTTTGAATAACATTTGTTACATGATTATTTTTATAATAACTACTACCTCATCAAATATTTTTATCGTAAACATTTGATCCAATTGCACTTCCTGGTAGAATCATGCCTATAATGAATAGCTTTTGCCGCGGAGTGGACCTTGGTTTTGTACAGACATCCCCTACGTCTTTCGCGTAGCGGTGAACGCAACCTACTACGAGTCTCCGTCCATTATTCTCTGGCGAAGAAAAAACCCGCTCGTCCTATGCAACAGTCTAACCGTGTCAAGTAATAACTGCAATGAGAAAACTAAACCAACACTAGCGGATGTTGCTAGAGTGAGTGATAAACCATATCGCACACCAATTCCTGTATAGCATCGCAGTGAAGAGACAAAACAGTGAAAACAACTGCCTTTGAAATTGCGAACAAAAGTGAGAGTTGAGGCAACCTGGTCAGTGCTTGTGGCTAGGAATATTGTTGTAACAGATTGGATTGACCGGAAAAAGAGAAAATACCGCACTGAAAGGCAGCAGCGCCAACCGTAGCTCTCTGAGATCGCTGAAGATCGTCGACGCCCATCTACGTCATGACGGACTACTCGCCCGTGGTAAGTATGCATGAGGCGCCAACGATTGGTTCGTCAAGGCTGAACTTGTCTGGAACCTAAAACAGAAGTTTTGGCTTTACCACTTTGAATGAATCTTATTACATGAGTTTGAGCTAAACCACTTGCTGTTGAGAACGCTGTAAAATCCTTTTTTTTTATTCGACGAGAATGAGTTTTTGGAAGAGTAAAGTAAAGGGTAAGCGATTGGTGGTTACGCCGTAAAATTTGAATGAAGAGGTGGAAGCTTGCTGACACGTCTAAAGTTCTGAACAAGTCAAGCCTATTGAGGTTAAATTTACCTCCCAATTAATAACACCAATAATATTGGAAAACATTATGTGGTGGAATGGCTATTGGTGTTATGTAGGTATACCTTAGGTTTGCTTGTACAGGATGACCGATGTTTGCTGGTATAGAATGACAGACTATATTCTCAAGTCTATGTTAATTAAGTTGAATTGAAGTGTTTCAGGCTGTCCTAGAACAAACTCAACACACAGTTTTTAGCTCTTCGATAAACGAAAGCAACGGTAGGACAATTTTTACTGGCACTTATTTTGTAACATTGGTACAAACATAAATAAAACGGAATTACGTTCTCTAACGTTTCTTCATAATTCTCATTATTGACTAATTGAGACAATTTCATACCCATGGGAACTGGGACCGACGTTTACACGACAAGGACCAAAGTCTGTCTTCACCAGAGCGGCCTGGCTTTTGCAGTCAAGCTTCCGCCCTGAACTTGGAATATCAGACACGCTGACGCTGCAATTTCAAGCATTAGAAGCCTTCACCCTTCTGGCAAAAACTAACTTCAGACTCTGAATGACGAGCGCAGCACTTAATCCACTCGGCCACTGCGAGTACAGCGATATAATCAATGGACTATATATTATTATAGCCTTACACACAACTGTGGTACCCTAAACTCTCTCGAACAAATTTCTTAAAACTTTGTTCGCTGTTAGTTGAAGTTTGTCGTATGCTTTGTATTACGGTGCGTCTGGTTCGCCTATGCTATGTTATTGGGAGCAGAGCCAAGGCCTCCTAAAGAGCAGGTCTGGGACTTGGAAATGGTCCAGTCACATACTACCCCTGGAAAATTTATTAGACGCGGCCTGATATTTTTGGTTCCGATTGTACACGGTTCGGGCATATCCGGATGAGAAAATTAGTCTCAACTACTTTAAAGTTACAAAATTACTATGGTTTGAGTTTTCTATCCAGATACCTAAGCCCGAAATATGCAAAGCATGTACCAGAAATGTCAAGCTGCGGCTAATTATTTGTTCAGGGACTGTACCGATCGAACCATTTTCGTGACGTAGAAACCTAGACCTGTACTTAATGAGGCCTTGGCTGGGCCTCCATAGCCTTAGTTTCGTGTCCACTGCTCTGCCTTTTTCGTACTTCTTCTGATGTTCATTAATTGTTCTGTTCTTCCTCTTCTTACAGGACCTCTGCACCCGTACGCTTTGATCCAGTGTAGGAAGAGATTAACGCATGGATTACTGTTTTCGGTTGACTCGCAATTTGTCCCTTTTTTGTGCTTCTCTGGGACCGTAGATCATGCTACTGGGATAAAGAGGCTTAAACTAAGGCTATACTATATTAACATTAATCGGAGCTGCATCCGGAAAGCGCAAACCTCCGCCAAAAAATACAATAATTTCTCAACAGAAAATGCTAAACTGATAAAAAGGACTGCCGGATCACCACCAAAATTTAATCATCTTTCCCTCGTGACACTGTCGACAGTTCCTGTAAATTTCATAAAAATCCGATAGCCAATCGACTAACAAACCCTGCAAAATCATTACCTCCTTGGTGAACGTAATAATATCGAGCGTTGCTTGCCTTTGTTGTATGACCTCGCTCGTACCTACAGCATCTGTGGTAAATAAAAAAAGTCAAACGGTGCGGGTAGGACGATATCCCCGCAAGATCATCGACTTGAGACTATTTCTCACGGCAATTAAGGCAGGTACTTTTATAGCATCCTAATAGAAGCTGACCTTCGCTATACCTTTTATAAGCGATGACCATGGCCAATGTAATCTAACTGGTCACTGATTAGATAAGGCTAAGAACGAGCTGACAGAGGTTTGTTTGACGGGCAGTTGTGTATTGCTTGGTTAGAGGAGGGTGTTATGCTGTTTACCGCTGCCTTATATAGCTATGCATTTTACTATATTGAGCTTTTCAAAGACGTGGCCGACGTAGTGTACCTGTTTCTTTCTGAATAAAGCTCAAAATTATGAGGACAACCTGCGAGAAGTAGTCAAAAATTATTCTTTGTTACTTATTATTACTATATTGCTACTCCGATGCATGTGAGTGAAGCCTCAAGGCCAAGCATCATTACTATATGCATAGCATGACTGTATAGCTGTACTGTGACACAGCACCGCTTTGCCTAATGTTTTGAACTAAGTCTCGCCGAAGGAAAGAAAGAAAGGATGAGCAGGAAGAGATGAAGGGCTTCATACATAAAGCATCGAAATTTACGATCATGATGGGCATTTGTACACCGAACCGTACCTACTTTTACCGCGCGATGTCAATTGTATTTGTTTTTTTTTATCGTGTGCGCGCTGCATTCTATACCTTCTTATGTGTTCTCATGCAACAAGACTGCTGGACGTTTCTCCGTCAGTTCAGAGGAAGAGTTGGTTTTGGAAGAGCTCTGAACGTGCACTTAGAAAATTGTTTTCCTAATACCAGCGCGCTTTCTCGTGCACCGTATGAAAGTACCGTACATGCGTTATGATGCGTATACATTCCTACACTGCACAAAAACTGCATTTTTCATGCTGCACCAGCACGCGACCCAGGTATTTCCCTTTGACTCAGAAGTAGGCCTCCTGGTACCTCCTTTAGGTACAGACACATGGACGGACGTACGGTCGGATGGAGCCTCAAGTAGAATTATAATTAAAATATTTTGTCCACAGAGCATCATCTGCAATTGATATCACCGGTGTTTAAATTTACTGAAAAAATGTCGAAAGAATGATGTGAACTCACAAATTTTTTTATTTTAACTTAATTGTATGAAAAACTACCTTCCACCAAAAAATTAGGAGCGACTTCCAATGGAGGTTTGTATCTTTGGTAGCTACATGTATTTATAAACTAAATAGATTTGTTTATGTGTAGATTGTAATGCACCACGTTTGCAACTAAAACGCTTCAGGAGACTTGCTTCATGTTTCTCCCAAGCTTTGCTCGCTCGTGATCAGACTAAATGTTTGATGTTTCTCCCAAACTTTGCTCGCTCGTGATCAGACTAAATGTTTGATGTTTCTCCCAAACTTTGCTCGCTCGTGATCAGGCTAAATGTTTGATGTTTCTCCCAAACTTNGCTTGAGTTTTTGACCGCTGTTTCGCAAGCGATCATTGGGGTCTCTTTCAAAGAGTCCCGTTATAGGTACGTCGTTGAAGCCATTCAAGTACTTGAATGTTTCTATTAGTTGCCCCCTGAGTCTTCCCCACAAGATCATCGACTTGAGACTATTTCTCACGGCAATTAAGGCAGATACTTCCATAGCATCCTAATAGAAGCTGACCTTCGCTATACCTTTTATAAGCGGTGACCATGGCCAATGTAATCTAACTGGTCACTGATTAGATAAGGCTAAGAACAAGCTGACAGAGGTTTGTTTGACGGGCAGTTGTGTATTGCTTGGTTAGAGGAGGGTGTTATGCTGTTCACCGCTGCCTTATATAGCTATGCAATTTAGTATATTAAGCTTTTCAAAGACGTGGTGTAGGTACCTGTTTATTTCTGAATGAAGCTCAAAATTATGAGGACAACCTGCGAGAAGTAGTCAAAAATTATTCTTTGTTATTTATTATTATTATTTTGCTACTCCAATGCATGTGAGTGAAGCCTCAAGGCCAAGCATCATTACTATATGCATAGCATGACTGTATAGCTGTACTGTGACACAGCACCGCTTCGCCTAATGTTTTGAACCAAGTCACCCAGAAGGAAAGAAAGAAATAATGAGCAGGAAGAGATGAAAGGCTTCATGCATAAAGCATCGAAAGTGACGATCATGATGGGCATTTGTACACCGAACCGTACTTACTTTTACCGCGCGGTGTCAATTGTATTTGTTTTTTATTATCGTGTGCGCACTGCATTCTATACATTCTTATGTGTTCTCATGCAACAAGACTGATGGACGTTTCTCCGTCGGTTCAAAGGAAGAGTTGGTTTTGGAAGAACTCTGAACGTACACTGTGAAAATTGTTTCCCTAAAACCAGCACGCTTTAGTACCGTACATGCGTATACGTTCTTACATAGCACGCAACCCAGGTACTGTATTTCCCTTTGACTCAGAAGTAGACCTCCTGGTACCTCTTTTAGGTACAGACACATGGACGGACGTACGGTCGGATGGAGCGTCAAGTAGAATTATAATATAAATATTTTGTCTACAGAACATCATCTGCAGTTGATCACCGGTGTTTAAATTTACTGAAAAAATGTCGAAAGAATGATGTGAACTCACAACTTTTTATTTTAACTTAATTGTATGAAAAACTACCTTCCACCAAAAAATTAGGAGCGACTTCCAATGGAGGTTTGTATCTTTGGTAGCTACATGTATTTATAAACTAAATATATTTGTTTATAATGTATGTGTTTATGTGTAGATTGTAAAGCACCACGTTTGCAACTAATACGCTTCAGGAGATGTGCGTCATGTTTCTTCCAAACTTTGCTCGCTCGTGATCAGACTAAATGTGTTTCTTCCAAACTTTGCTCGCTCGTGATCAGACTAAATGTGTTTCTTCCAAACTTTGCTCGCTCGTGATCAGGCTAATGTTGGCAATGTTTGGGGTACTAAGCCATGCTAGTGAAACGTGTCCGTACTTAGCATTTTCACATTAACATTGAACTCCCTATCCGCTGTAGCCGTGCTGCACGGGCACGCCAAGGCAATTAATTTCTTTCCTTTCGGTGCATGGAACATATGCTGGGCTTGAGCCACCTTTCTCAGCGTAATACGACATGAAAATTCCGATAGCCTCCACCCTAGTTGTTGATCGATGAGCCGTGTTGAGCGCTCGTTGCTGCAAAGTGGGGCGTTCTGTTCCCAAGCCAAGGGAAAAAGTCTTGCTGCGCAGCGTCAGCATTTCTGCAGTAATTAGTCCACTAGGAGGGCACTGGCTTACCCAGCTACGGAGACAGTCGGAGCGAGAACGCAGTTATCAAAAGCACTGCGTCTATATGTCAGATTTCAGCTCAGATAATCTTTGATCGACTGTACCCGTACCCTCCTTGGCCCTATAAGAGGAAATCAATCTGCAGCGCAAACCAGTGCTTGTGAATTTCTTTATTGGAGGGTGCGGTCAAGGTGACCTAACCTTTATGCGAAGCGAGAATGAGTTCGGTTCAGGAGCAACATATTAATATGTAGAGGAGAGACAAAAATTGAAACTGTGGCTGTTTCTCCAACTCTGAGCCGCAGCTACGTTCAGAATAGCATTACGATAGAGTAAACACACGATGGACTTAGGTCATCGGGACTAGCTATTAACAAATATTTCGTTAATTGTTTTGATGAATTCTCGTTTACGGTGCAAGAGAGAATTTGTAAATTCATGACAGGTGTACTGCAGCTATATCCAAAACTGAATGAAATTGATTTTTGTTGCTTCATAGTTGTTAGGGCCCAGTAGCTCGTCTGCTTCTGGTACTGGAATAACATCGTTTGACAAACAGTTTATGTAATACACTGGACCTTATCAAAACAATATAATAAATACCGTCATGTGTTTGTCTCTATACTTTTATATTTGTATCTTTGACGTCACGCTCTTAACGAAATAGATGGTGAAAACTAGGCCAGTGGAAAATTTTGTAACTATGTTACGTTTTGACGGAGATCGATGAGCAAGTTGCAGAAGATAGTAAAATGAAAATCCTTATCCTTACAACTAGCTAAATGCAGTTCTTGCTCAGCCAGCGTTGGTATCCAAACAATGCAGACATGTAGCTACTGCTTCTCTGAGCCCTGCCATGAAGCCTGGTTTTATAATTTTCTCCATAGGCCTACATTGAAACTATGTTAGCTCGCAGTGCACGACGCACAAATTGAGTAAATGATCAACGAAGCACAAGAGAGGAGACTTTTTGCGATGCAGTAGACGCAGAATTATTTTTCCGCTTGCTTTTTTCCTTTCAGAAGCAGTTTGCGCCTGGGTGATAAAATGTCGATGTACTGTAAGTGTATTATTGTATATAGGATACTCGGCGGAATTGCATTGCATTTAGTGGGGCATCATTGCATGTTAGTATAAACTATTTTTCTTTGTATTTCATATTAGACAAGGAAGGAGTGAGCTGCTCAAATAGATTGACACAAAGAGCACTAATCGCTCAAGATAATTTGAGTTGGCCGTTGAAGCGCATGCTTCAAGAGCATATAGGGAAATACATGTATGAGCAATGAGGAAGTGTCATAATAAATTCCTGTCATTTTTGACAGCGCGGGCACTGCAGTATATAATATCGCTGAGAAAAGTGTAGTCCCAAGACCAGCACGTTTCCCCGTGCACAGGCGGGAAATACTCACTTTGCATGCTCGGCTGCGCAAGGTTGGCGTGCTGCATCACGCATCGTTGCATTGGGACGAAGCGTTTCTCAGTGCACCGCTCAGATAATTTTTTATAGTATAGTTTTATAATAACGAAACATTTGCATCTTGTGCACTAAACTGTAGTCAAGCGGATGACTTTCTTCCTTCACGCTGAGGTCTGATCTGCTTCCACCTCTCTGACGATGTTCAGGTGTTCATTGATCCAGTAAGGGAACTCCCTCGCTCATGGATTTTTCGTTGCTAACGACATACTGTAAATGCTGTTTTTTCTTATCATTGGATCGGAGGTAATGCAGTAGGTAAGAAGGCTTATCCTAGTTCCATTGTAATTGTCAACAACAAGTTTTTTCGAACTGATGCAAAGTGTTCCTGAGTGAAAATTTTCATGGGCTGCTTCATGCAGCCTCTGACTTCCTCCGCTACATATCCCTCGACAAAATCTTTTTCTTTCATTTATTTTCTTGTTGACGCTGCAGCCTCGCCCCTGGGAGAACCCATGAAATCATATCATCTTGATAAGATAAGACGCTGCATCACAATCAGAAAATGAAATGAAAGGCTTTCCCAGGGTATGTATCTCTTATCGCTCTACGCTCATTTTGCTAAGTGGATTTGTTTTTATTATTTTTTAGTACTTCAACAGAAAAACACGTATATAAAATAGTTAAATGAAGCAAACTACACCGCAAAAATTGTAAGCAGCTAAAGAAGCACTCTGACAACGCATACCTCTGCCAAGCAATGCAATATTATCGAGAACTTGAAATTGGTTCTAAATCGAGAATATCTTTAGATCGTCACCAAAATTTGATAAACTGCTCCTCGTAACATCGCAAGAACTTTCTGTAAATTTCCAGAAGATATCTCCATACCTTTTTATGTTATGATCAGCGAACAATAAGACAAACAAAGACACAAACGGTCGACTGGATACCAAATTAGTCATTTTCTACACGTAACATCCCTACCACATCCTGCAATTGTCATAAAGAGTTGCTAATGCGTTTTTAAGTTACGTTGCTAAGTTTCCATGATAAGACAGATAGATAAAGAAACAAACAAACGGATCTGCACCAAAAATTAATCATCTGTACCTCCCTGCATACCTAGCAATCCCTGAATAGTTCATGAAATCTGCCCATGACTATTTGAAGTATCTTGGTGATAGCAACAATTTCGACAAAAACATAGCCTCGTATGCGAAGGTAATAAACAGGTACAGTAAATGAGAAAAACATCCCGCTTAGGACCAATATAAGGTTGTACTTTGTATTAAACGCGGTGCACGAAACTATTTCGTTTGGCGTTCAACTGTAGAGAAATGTTACTGCGAGCGCATAATTTATGATCTATGAACTGTAGGGCAGATTCTCAAATCCTGCATAAAGTCAAGAGTATAGTAAGCGCAAAACTGCGGGTACGCTTGCACTAAACCATCCAGCCTGAATGTTTGTTTCTTTTCTCTTAAACTAGAAATTTAGTTTCATTCAAGTATTTAACACATTGACAGCGATTCTAGGAATAGGTAATTAATAGTATTCCTACGACAGTGCGTACCGTAACTATATGACATGCATTGCGATCAATCTATACTAGCTGGACCCGTGAAACTTTCACGGCTTTGCAAGGCCTTTCAGACAGACACGTGAAACTTTCATATTTTAGCATGGAGACACCACACTTGTTCTTCAACACCGAGATCGATGTGTGATACATTATGTCCATCC
>LQNS02277602.1:25036833-25053642 GCA_001587735.2 Parhyale hawaiensis | reverse complement strand
TAAGCCTGCGATGTCTTCATTGTTGGAATTTCATCTGTCCCTGCTTAAGATACGTTTGCCATCTTCTGCAACCCGGCCTATTTTCTGCGTATCACTTTCAATGGAGCTTGAGAGGAGCACCAGAGCCTCCAACCCGGGCTAATTTCCGCCTATCTATTTCGCTAAGAGCGTGACACCAAACATATAAATATAAATATATTTATATAAACACACGACGGTCATTCTTAGTATTAGATTAGATTGGGACAGTATTTAAACGATCCTTAAAAAAATTTAAAATAGTAAGCAATTTACACCTACAGTAGAACGCAAAACTATTTATTTAGAATTGCCCTTCTTTGGATTCCAGAGTTATAAAATGAAAAAGGAAATTGAGTCAATAGTCCGGAAATTTTACCCAGAAATTAATGTGAGAGTAATATTAAGACCTAGTGTTTCTTTAGATTCTTTCTTTCAATTTAAAGATTTGCTCCCACTTTCACTTGTTTCTTCAGTTGTTTACAAATATTAGTGCAGAAAGTGCTCCGCCTCGTGCATCAGAGAAACGAGGAAACAAATGAAAGTGAGAATTTCATAGTATCAGGGAATTTCACTGTACAAAATAGCGACGATCGCCGAATGGACGTCGTACTGTGCCGCCTACGTATTGAGCACACGAGACTCACTCACGTCTATCTGCGGATGGGTCGTCCGCAACCTAACTGTGATGACTGCGTCGTGCCTCTCACTGTCTTGCATTTAATGGCCGAGTGTGAAACTTTATCCGACGAGCGGAGAGAATGCTTTCCGGATTTACATGGTCGGGATGTCGACTCCATCCTCCGAGGAATGCTTTCTGAAGGACCTCGCGGCCAATTTAATAGAAATGCCCTCAAGACTTTTCTTACCAGATGTAACCTCTATCATAAACAGTGATGAATTCATTACGGTAAATGCTATCGTCAACTACGGCTCTTCCTGTTTCTTTGTGAATTACATATACTATACGTAAAATTAAAAATGATATTCTTTTAAGTATAATAATATATAAAATGTGATAAATTCCGCGCCCTAGCGGCGCACGAGCCTGTGGCGAAACACAGGAATAGTCCGGCACGATATAGGCAGTGTGCCACTGAAGCCTAGTAAAGGTTTCTACTACTACTACTACTACTACTACTACTACTACTACTACTACTACAACTACATTACTTTCACTACTCGCGGCTGTGAGTATCCGCTCTAGCTTGAATACTACAGTAATACTTTCTGTGCAGATCCACGCGGGCGCGGCCCTCAACTGCGCAGGGTCCATCATTAAGGCGCTGGGCACCGCCTCGTTTGTCACGGACCCCAACACAAAATTCGCCATCAGTTTGACGGGGCAGGCAAGTCCATTTCCCTGACACAATTTGTGGCCGCTTCTGAATTCGTTTTATTTTGCTTTAACTTATAGGGCGGCCTAGAATTCTGCAGGAGTAACATGACTGAGCAGTTGTTAGGATAGTAAGCGATTATTGCTTTCATAGAACTACCCGAATGTTGGTCCATACATTGCTCTAGTTGAATAAAGTAGGTACTGTATATTGATTTCCTCCGGGGGCATAGGATGGGCCATAGGGTTAGGTTAGTTAGGTTCGTTCACCCTATGTTATGGGGAGTAGCGCTCCCCGGAAATTTGTGGAGGTTACCATAGCCGTCAGTTAGGCCTTCGGGACGTCGGTTTTTCGTGCCCACTTTGCTTCTTTCCACTTTTATACTCCTGCTGATCTAACTGTCGTCTCTTCTTCCTCTTCTTTCCCGACTTGCTGTTCCCATGCGCGTTGATCCTGTATGGGAACACCTTCGTGCATTGGTCCCCCGTTTTTCTATCGACATGCTATACGTCCCTTCCTTTTCTTATCTTAGAAGAGCATAGTACTTATTTAGGAAAAAAAAAAGCTTAAATCTTCTTATACTATTACTACTTAGGTATAAGTGGTAACTGCGAAATAAAACACTGGTCGGGCTTTACGAGCTTCTACCTATCTGATTTGATAAATCTGGACTTTGTGCTCCAAATCGGATATCGTTTAATTATGGAGTTGGCGCCAGTCTGTCATGCCTACGTGCACTGTCAAATATTGCAGGTTGTGTATCACTTCTAAACATTGCATTTCACCTAACATCAGAGGACGTTTTTACCGAGAACTGATGAGCCTATATTGTAATCTATTAACAGTGTTATGTCCTCAGGTGTAAGGGAGACAACGGGAAATGCTACTTATGCGACGTTGTTATACTCTGGAAAAAAGATCTGTTGAAATGATATGTGGAGCGATGCAGCTTAGAGTCGCTTCGTGAGAAAATTATGAATTACATTTCTTATTTATGCGACAAACCAACCCTTTATTTGGTCCTTATACAAAAACTAAAATGTTGAGAATATGACATGCATGCGGACCGTATTAGCCATGTCACATACTGACATTCGCTCAAAATTTGGACTCAAAGCCAGTGAACGAAAGTAGTTATATTATTATAGAAAAATCGACATAATCACTTACTTTTTTCTTATTTCCACCGATGGGCCTAACATATAGTTAGCAAAGAATTGACGATGGACCTAGCATATAGTTAGCAAAGAATTGACGAAATGACATCTGTGCAGTCCATATCGGCCATGGCGCAGTCCTTCCTGCTCTTCATCCCAACCAAAGTATCTCAAATATGGTTCCCCGAGAAGCAGAGGACCATCTCCACAACCATCCTCTCCATGTGTGAGTGCTTGCTATTTAATTGCACTGGTGTTATCCTTTTTTGATAAAGTAACTTTAGTGTATAATTTTAGTGCATGATAGGATGCTCAAATAAATTCTCGTAGTGTGCTTGACTTGCTCTCCTAAATCGAATTCTCTAATCCGATCAGCTTTAGTTTTAGTTTGTTGAACCTTCTATCTTGAGAGTTAGATTTGCCGGTCATTTAGAATAAAATTTCAGGTGTCTATTCCAACCAATTACGTTTTAGATGGCTGAAAACTCAATCAAGTCTGATTCGTCTCAAGCGTGTTCGATTTGTGATTCACCTGTAGTAGCTGCAGGCTAGAAGAAGCTGATATCAGTGACAACAAGGTCGTTAGTTCGCGTTTGTCAGCCCAGCAGGTAAATTCTTGTGGTCCTTGACATATCTAGCCAGCATTTGATATCCACTTGCTGTTGAGGGGGTAGGGACCCTAGCCGGAAATTGGGAGGGTCGCGGACTAAAGTAAAGTAAAGGTAAAGTCAACTTAGACCACACCCTCACCTGAGAATTCCACATGCACTGGTTTGTGCTGCGGGTATAGGCCCACTGGCCCCAGATGAGTAAGTGTAGTCGGAGTCGCCCTCGGGTCACCAAGATCTATGGCGCCAATTTGACGGAAGGAGCCAATGACCCGAGACCCCCCGCCCCCCTCATCTGTGAGGAAGGCAGTTCTGCCACAGCGCTGTGCATGCACACACAACTTGCCGAGTCAGCACACCAAGATCTGCAAAGAGCTCTAATGTCTGGCGAAGTATCGAATCAGCGAGCGATACATGGTGTTAGAGCTGAGAACGGAAGCATGCAGCTACCGTGGCAGTTAAAGGCCGTTGCGCATAAGAGCCTCACGTCGCTGGCACCATAGCTTTAGACAGTCTTTGGTCGTCTACAGCCGTGCACTTTTCTGGGGCCAGTTGGGCTAATTCTGCAGCGCGAATCATTGCGTGTGGGCCCTCAGGGGTATATTTTGACAGGCTTTTTTCCTGCCATAATATAAATGGGCCTCACGAACCCAAGGGCTGTCCCGAGAGCCTTCTTCGCAGGGGATGTTGCAGTTTACTGCAGTTTCTGCTGAGAAGTTTAGTTTGTTAGGTTAGGTAGATTCTCCATTTTTCCCTTTCCTGTTCCGCGAGGTGGGCTGTCGATCCAGATAGCCGATCTAGTCCGCAAGACACATCTACTCTCTCTCGAATGGAAGCCTCGAAAGGGGCCGTCCACCTGAGAGTCTTTCTTCTGATCTTTGCGCCTTTTGACTTAAGATTTTCTGTATGTGATTCAATCAAATTGTTTCTGCGTTAACTATACCACAATTTGAAACCATTCATTGCTCAGCAAATCCACTGGGGATTGTGCTCGGTGAGGTGGTGACTCCCCTCATCGTGAAGGAACCAGATGATGTCATGGTCAACAACTACGCCTGGATGGGCTTCGCTATACTCTGCCAGGGCTGCGCGCTTGTGTTCATTACAAGGTGAGTTCGCCACTTTTATTGGTTTTTGTTACAATTGAGATTATTGTGATTAACAAAATGATTTGAGTAATTAATTAATACATCAATTAGCATCAGCCCTTCCACGCAGAGTATCATGCATGGATGATGCCTCAAAGAATGTCATCTTACGATAACCCGATTTTTTCCCCTTACTTGGGAAAGACTGTTGTACATTAGTAATATATTGATTTATCCGTTTGTCTGTTTACTTGCTCATTCGCCCATCTTCTGTCTAAGCTGAGAAATAGAACGTGAGAATGAAGTCTAACTGAGACTACGGTTATATTGACGATGGTGTGTAGCCCATGGAGGTTTAATGGAAGCATGGAGCACAACCATGTGGATCGGTAGCTCAACGTATTCGGAAAGCTGAAGCTGGGCTGACTCGCTGGTTGGCTGCTGTGAGTGCCTATGAATGGTAGGAAGGAAAGATTGGGTGTCTGTGATTTATAGGAAGGCAGCAGCCATCGAAAGATGTAAAGACATTCCTTGCCACTACGGCAAAATGTGGCAGTATTCCCTGCTATCTGTTCAACATCCTTAGTGTAGCTGACTCGTAGGTTTGAAATAAACTTTGTTTTTCAATTTCTAGAACATCTCCCTGACAGGCGCATTGCCGTGCATTTGTCATTGCTGAACCACAATCACAATATTTTGTCTTTGTTTGCTCAGTAGTAATTTGTAGATAGTTTATCTGCGGTCGTCTTTTTTTTTTTTTTTGTTATGCCCATGCTCTGCAAAAATATAAATATCTTGTAAAAAAAAACCTTCATAGTTAGAAAATTGTTTTGCTCTTTTATGTTTTATATCAGCTACATTGACAGTGTATTTTCTTATTGAATGAGAGGTAGACACTGGTATTTATATAGAGAATAGGTTCGCTTATGCTATGTTATGAAGAGTACGACCTGAGGAAGGTCCCGATAAGTTCCTCTATCCTTAGCTTTGCCTTCGGGACGTCTTTCGTTCGTGTCTACATTATTTCCGTCCACTCGCATCCAACAGACGGCGCTGTATGCTGTTCTTCCTCTTTTTTTCCCACTCGTTCCATTGCACGTTGATCCTGTATTGGGACTCCTAGCTTCGTGCAAGGGCTCCAGGTTCCGATGATCGCTATACTGCATTCCTCTTGTTTCTTCCTCGGTTGGTTCACCTTCGTGGCCGAAACGGAGACTTAAACACTTAAACATTTCAATATAATAACAAAATATTTATCGAAAGACATTACAGTATACTCAATGTAATGAACACTGTCATGTAAACACGTTTACATATTTATATATCCGAATCTTTCTTTGGTGAAGAAAACAAGGTTGTGTTGCAGATTTTGCAATTATGTTTTGTTTTCATAACGGTCAATAAGCAAAAATTATCCCTCCACTCTAAATGAATGTACTTCTTGCTCAGCTAAGGTTGATATCGAAACGCAATAAAGATATTTATAGCTTCTCCTAGCGCTGCCATTTTATACGATCGTAAAAATGCTTATTGCCCCTCGTAACTCAACTCCATTAAGTAGCTTCCAAGAGTAAAAAAAGAACACACAAAACCGTTGGACTCAGTGCAAAGATTACAAGCAACTAGAGAAGCATTCTGCGAGCGAACATGCGCTTCCGCCAAGCAACGCACTGTCCATGGAAAATTTAAACTATTCTTAAATCCAAGATATCTTTCGATCGTCACCAAATCTTGGCTACTTCATTCTGCCTCCTGATGATATTCTAACAATTACTGACAATTTCATAAAGGTTCATCCATAGCTTTTTCAGTTATGTTACTGACAAACAGAAAAACAAACAGATAAACGCATGAATGGAAGATCATCACTATAATTTGTTCTCATATTATTTCAAATAGTTTCTGTAAATTTCATTAAGATCCGTTAATAATTTTATGAGTTATGCTGCAAAGAAAAAAAAGTTGACAAAGAGTTAACGTATCTTCACCAAAAGTTAACCTTCTGTCCCACCTAATATACCTAACATTCCTTGTTAACTTTCTGAAGCTGCGTCCATAACGTTTTGAGTTACCTTTAAGACAGACAAACGAATAGACAGAGAACAAAACATACCGGTCTTGGCGAAAGTCGATCTAAGAAATGTAATGCCGTCAAATTTTCAAAGAATGGAAAAAATTTTAGTTGTCACTGAAAACTGGAACCGTTGTCAAATGTTACTTTTCCCGTGGAAATTACTTTTGATATTGCGCGAAGGTGCTAAAAAGTAATGATGCTAGGCGAAAATTCATTAAGTGACAAACTAGCATGAGTGCCCAGTATAGGTTACTGCTGTTGCCAGTATTATAGCTGAACAATGAATATAATCAACTATTTTGAAGATACCGTGACTGTCATATATGGTAGAAAGAAAACTTTCACAATGGACCATTCTAAGAGTTTTCATTCTTCTACGAAATTGTTTATTGCATTAAACATGGACCATATGATACCTTGACTGTTCTCCCCTCGCAAATGAAGCTGATGGCAAACTGATAGTTCTTCCATTCAACGTACCGACTTCAAGCAAAAAAAAAATAATAATAATAAACTGTTCTTGGAGACGAAGGGAATCGAACTATAGGAAAGAAACACGCAATGACGGATGAGTGAACATTGACCAACGGTAAATTGCAATATTTATGTTCGTCAATTTTAGGTCATTTTGCTGTCCCAAGCTTCAATGATCGTCGTCCACAGTTGGTATATAGCTAAGAATTTGTGTTTCTTGCTGATAAACACATTTCTTGCATCACCGAGAACCGTTTTCTTTTTGTTTGAGGTCTTTCTGTTGGCTGGAAAAGATTTCATCGAAGTTTATTACCTCCGCCAAAGAGGTTATGTTTTCGTCTTGTTTGTTTGTCTGTCTCTTAGTCTGTCCGTCTGCCCGTCATCAAGATAACTCAAAAAGTTATGAACTGATTTGGACGAAATTTACAGGAACTGTTAGGTACGTTAGGAGAAAAAGATGATTACCTTTTGGTGAAGATATGTTCATCCGTCTGTTTGTTTGTTTACCTCATTTTCTCAATGCCATAACTCATAAAGTTATGGATGGATTTTTATGAAATCAACCTGAGTTGAGGTACATAAAAAAAGAGTAAATCACCAAATTTTGGTAATGATCTGTTTGTTCGTTCGTTCGTCACTGTTTTTAATTTTATGCTTGTTAGCACAATAACTCAAAAAGTAATGAATGGATCTTTATGAAATTTATAGGGGTTGTTAGTGATGTTAATAGACATAAATGATTAAACTTTGGAGCTGATCGGTTTGTTCGTTTGTATATTTGACTCATGTTTGTCATAACGTTTGTTAGCAGTATAACTCAAAAAATTATGAATGGATCTTCAAGAAAATTGCACAAGCTGTTATTACTATCCAAAGGCACAAATGATCAGATTTTGGAGTTTAAACAAGAAAATTACGGTTTCAGAACCAATTTGATTTTTTTTTTTTTTTGCTACCGTTGCCTCGCTTGGCGGAGGTATGCACTCTCTGAGTGCTCTAGTTCTATTTACAATCAGCCTCATTTGCAAATTTCAGTGTACAGCTAGTCAAGGTACCGTGTGGTCCATGCATTAATTTATAACATTAAATTTGCCATTCGTGAGCTTCAAGGGCCAGGCAGGCTCAAGGAGTAAGAAGTTTGCTCGCTGCTTCATGGCCAGCCCGAATGAACCATCACCACAGGATTCTCAACTCCGTAAATGTAAAGATAAATCTCGGCTAATAATTCTACTTCGACTTCCGCAGATCTCAACCTCCGACCCCCGCTAGTGCGAGTTCAGAGCAGAGTCAACACCGCAAGGAGTCGTACTGGCATCAGCTGAAGACTGTGATGACCTGCCCACCGTACCTCATCCTGCTGGTGATGATCGGCTTCGGTGTGGCGTATCTCTCAGCCATGGCCACTGTGGTACAGCAGGTCCTCTGTGGCGTTGGATATTCCACGGTTAGTGATATTTTAAACCTTGGGATCCCAGACTGTTCCAGTCTGATGCCCTGACTTGTAGCATATCGTTTCTTCTTTTTAATGTTCATAGTGTCAATAGACCACAGGATCTTAAAACTTTTCCACTCTGACGCATTTTTTTGTGGCTGCTTAATGGTCCTGGCTAAGCTGGCTTCAACGTTTAACAGTGTTTCAGCTAGCTATCAATAAATCACACAACCCTGTTACTTTATGTATTGGAGATATCAAGGCTTCAACGAATCTTGATGAATGACACAATCTCGCTTTATTGCTAATAAAGTACTAACGGCATTGATGTTCTTCAGTAATCCGTAGCCTCCAATTATTTTTTTTCTAATATCGGGTTTCATTCCATGAGGGGATGCAGGACAGGCCACAGGATTAGATAAGTTAGGTTCATCCATACCATGTGAGTGGCGTCCATGAGGTGTCCATAGGCTACTCCAACTTTAGCTAGGCCTTTGGGAGGTCGACTTGATTTTCCTTTAGTTTAATTTCCTACTGAATATAAGTTTTTCTGCTTTTCCCTTTTTTTCTATACTTACTGTTCCCATGCGTGTTGCTCCTGTGTGGGAATACCCTCTGTGCATAGGTTCCACGTTTCTGTCGACTGATGGCTTGCCCTTCTTTATTCATCTTTTGTTGTCATGTCTATATAGTTACAACGGAAAGCGAAGAATATGTATTATAATAATTTCTGTTTTATACTTTATAGGGGTTCAGTGGACTGGTGACCGGCCTGATGATCCTAGTTGGGTTCGCAGGGTCGGCGGCCTGTGGTATCTATGTGGACAAAACCAAGCAGTTCACACCGGTGTGCAAAGTGTGCTACTCCTGTGCTGTTGTGGCCGGCATCATCATGATGGAGGTATGATTTTGAGCCAATTCGTGATTTTTTTTTGTACAATTCACTATGTCCTGTGATGATAATATAACATGACAATGGTGGTAGGAATTTGACTAAATTTTTGAGGATTTATGGGCAAACCATCATCTGACCAATACTGTACGAGTTTTGGATAATTCATCATCCTCAAATAGTATGATCATTTTTAACTAATCCATCCCCTACTGCAATGTCGAATATGGCAGTACCGTGTAAATACGATCTTTTCACTTTCGCTAATCAGTATGCCCCCATGTCGGATAGTTTAGATATTTTGAGAGCATAAAGGCGAAAAATACGAAATTTTGAAAAAATCCGAAATAAAAATGAAGATGGCGAAACCTGCTTAGTTTACGTAGCTGATCCATTGCTTATTCTTGTTATCATCTCTGACAGCATTATTGGCTGCTTCAGTAGCTAAAATCGTAAGGAAGTTCATGGGGTATTAAAAAATTTTGTTGGAAATATTACCATAAAATCTACAATTCATACAGGGCAGGTGAGACAGTGGTTAATTAAATAAAGGTACATTTTCCAGTACTTCATCTACATCTGACGGTTGTTCGAGAAATTTTCAGTATTTTTTTACCTATTTTAGTTATAATTCTACAAAAGAAGTTTTGTAAGACAATGGACCTCTGTGATAAAACCATTTTGTTTTGAATTTCTTGGTGCTACAGGGTCAATGACTTTTAAACGCCATCTATACTCTTGTGTAACAATATTTACCTTAGTGCAACAGAACTCTTCTTGATAATCTATGACATTCGACGGCAGTTTTCTTTTCAGCAATTATTAGAGTGGTACAAATATAATGGCTTAATTTAGAAACAAATTTTATTATTAAATAATTAACAAATGTATGTTGGGCTTAGTTTGAATATGAGCCAGGAGCTGGTAAGCACCTCAACCATTCATCAACGAGGTTATTTATCCCTCATAATCAATAGTTATTGGCTGCGATACAACGAAATATTGAATACTGATTCTACTACTTGTATCGACCTAAACGTTTTACTACTGAAAAATATGCTCCGATGCCAAAAAAGTGATATATCCAAATACTGTAAATTTTTGCGTCGTCATTCTTGCAGCATGTGCCTGCGCGTTGTAGAGGATCGAGCAGCCTAGGCTGCGTAGATTCACAAGTATAAGTTTCATTTTCTGCAGGCGAGGGTGTCATGCTGCTATGCGGACACCTTGCGTATGAGAGATTTTTTTTTTACACTTTGACGTGGGTTTGGTTTGAACTTTCTTTCCAAGACAGGCAGACAAAATGATCACCTTATGTAAATAATTGGTACTATCTAGGACTGAATACAGTGTGTACTGTTCACCTCTTTAGATTCCGAGTAAACTGCGAGACCTATAGAGCGCTTCGAGGATGTCCAGAGAGAGTTCACTGCTATAATTCGAGGCATGCAAGAATCAAACTATGTATCATGAAAGACTTGCCAATCGTCAAATGTAGCTACTTCGTTTAACGGAGATTCGAGCACTGCGACCGCTGCTCCGTGTGGTCGCAAATTGTGATAAAACTGAGATTGGTATTTTTGGAGGTCAACCATGAATCTCTAAATCTTTCCGACCACATAAAACCGTTAGCGAAGCGTCTAGGACCTACAGGAAACTTCAGCAAGTCCTCGGAGTGCCCTGTGCGCTCTTTGTGAAAGTTTGTGATGCTTCGCTCCGCGAGGTCTCCCTTTGTTTCCCGGGTCGTACGGGCCCATTCGAGTTTTTTGCCCTGAGTATGCTAAAACTGAGGGATTTATCTCGTGAATCAGTTGCTCAGATAATTGGTTTAAAGGTTGCTGCTCACCTAATTATAAAATTTATGGACTAACCGGTGCTGGGCCAACGAGTGTGAAAAAGTTCTACACCGATTTCGGCAGGGCGGCGATGAACAGTTGTCTGTACATCCATGGTGGAGATAACTCGCTACTCGCCCTTCCGCTGGTCACGAAATACAACATCACCTCTGCGCTAGATGAGTGACGAGCTTAACGTTACCGGGACTAAGGCCGAAGAATCGTCAAAATAGTGGGTAGTTAGTACTAACGCACTTCGAGGATAATGTGCGATATTTGCCTCCAGCAAAGAGGTTATCTTTTTGTCGAGTTTGACTCTTTGTCAGTGTCGTCAGTGTCTCCAGGATAACTCCCAGACGGTCGAGTTAGCTATGTTATTTTTTAGTCAGTTCGTTTATTTTACAAAAGCCTTCAGAGGTATATTCTGGCGGGCCCTATCCCTGCCAGAATAAGTTTGGGCCTCACGAATCCAAGGGTCTCAGAAGCCTTCTCCGCAGGAGATGTTGCAGCTGGCTGCAGTTCCTGCTGACGACGTTAGTTTTGTGAAGTTAGGTAGGTTCTCTAGTTTTCCCTCTCTGTTCCGGGAGGTGGGCCGTCGATCGAGATAGCCAACTTAGTAGGCGGGACATCTTTAGTCTCTCTCGTGTGGAAGACCACTAAAGGGGGTATCCACTCGAGTATCTTTTTCTATTCTTTGCGCCTTTTTCCTGCTGGTAGTAGCGCATTGAGCCAACTTTAAACTATGCGGCAGAGGGGAGCCAATGTCGAGATAGAATATTCCTGCTCGAGCCTCTTGGCCGAATAGCATCACTGTGCAGATCACGCTCTGTCGGAAACGGTGATTAAACTAATCCTTTATTAATAATTTATTTTACAAATTCTGCTTGTGAATCAAATGAAAACTGATCTAGTCGAATTTTCTAGAATCAGTTAGTCCGCCGCAACTGTACGGGGACTCCAAGTAGTGTAGTTGATTACAAAGAGGTTAAGAACTACTGTATTAACCCTATATCAACTAGACGGCGGTTCAGTCCTATACGGATATTTTTTCCTTTAGGAACACTGTAGGACAAAGAATCCCTGTAGCAAAGTAACTCAGCCTAGTTAAATAAAGGTACAATAGTAAATGTATCTGTGTTTACTCTAGGAAATGTGTGCTTTCGTGATTTTTTTCTTTCATTCCATTGCAGTTTTTCCTGGTGCCCGACATGCAGGCGCCCATTCTGATATTTGGTAGCCTGTTTGGGTTCTTTGGGGTGGGCGCCTACCCCATAGGGCTGGAGCTGGCGGTGGAGGCCACGTACCCTGTGGAGGCAAGCATCAGTACAGCTTTCATTTTCTTGTCTGGACAGATACAAGGTAATTATTATGAACTGGCGTGTATTCGATTCTTCTACTTTGATCGTAACAGTCTAATTCATTAAGCTTTGGCCCTCGGGCCTTCATTTTCCTGTCGGAAGAGATACAATGTAAATGCGGGTTGATCTAGTGTACACTAGTAACTCACAGAGTTTCCCTAGGAAACATAAGCTGGGTCATCGGTCATAGGGAACACATTTACCACTACATAAACCTACAAGCTTGCAAACTTACTGACGAACGTACAATGAGACAGACAAATTCCAACAAAAGATGACCTCCTTGGCGTAGCTAATTAAACGTCACCTAGAGATCCAGCTAGGCGCATTACTCCAATCATAATTACTTATTTGGCTCCTAACAGACTTTTTTACGTTGCTCTATGGACTTTTTTGCGGCCTGTGCGACTCCTTACTACAATGAGGGATTAGTAAACTGTAAGATAAGGGTACATTTAAGTTAGCCTTTGGGTTTTAGCTGAACCACCAATATATATCCCTTCGTGAACCTTATTCTTGTTAGAATATTTTTGGGTCTCACGCCTTCAAGAGTCCACTCGAGTGCCTAGGCGCATGGAGTTGTGGCATCAAACCGTAATCCCTCCATTACGGTTATTTTTACACTGCGGTAGGTGTCTATAATTTATTTTCTCTATGTGAGGTTGTCACCAACGGTGGTTAGCAACCTATCCTATGAGACTCTTACCCGCTCTTTTGATGAAGCCAGGAAACAGCTCCCTGCTCCTTTGTCTTTATTTCTGTCCTCTTTCGTTTCTCTCTTTCGTCTCTCTGAGATACTTCATGCCTTATTTCCCAGCCTGCATAGTAGCGTACTGAGCAAATGCTGAGCCACAGAACGCACCAAGAGGAGAGTTGGCAGTTGATCTTCTAGCGGAAATGATGGGGTGTAATATTTCATCTTCTGCACGATGCGGCTTAAAATAGCTGTGCTGTTTGAACTATTTACCACGAGCTAGCTAGTTAACCTTAAATTGAACAAAGCCGTGCTATCTTACTACAATGACTTTTGTCGTAGGAACACAGTCGGGCATATTGCTCCCTTATAGCGAAATCGTGGTTAATCCCGGAAGATACCACTACTTCTTTGAAGCGAAATAACACAGTAGGGTTAACATGACGTTAATTATCAATGCACTGTTGTTGAGAAGAACTTGCTGTTGCCTACAGGTGTTGTGCTCATCATAGTTATAGTAGCCCTGCAGCAGGATCTGAAGCCGGAGTACGAAGACATCGAAGTGTGCAGTGCCGGTAATGCCAACATCGTACCCGAGGACTATACCTGTGAGTGAATTTAGATTAGGGCAGGCGTGAAGCTAAAATTTTCATTATTAGACGCATTTAATATAATAAATAAGACGCTAGGCTGTCAAAAAAGGCGGTAATGAATGGGCTTTTGCCTAATTTGCGAGTTGAGAGTTTCGTCAAGAACTCTGCCAGTGGATTTCCTAACCTTTCATCGACTTTTTCAATCGTCGGCACGTTACGATGTCAGTATAACAGAAAGAGAGAGAAAAAATAACGTGTCTATGATGCGGGCCTTGAACTAAAAATATCAGCTGTGAGCCTGTACTCGTAAGAAAACATAGATTTTCTATCCGACGCAAAATAATTTTAATACTGAGCAGCTATCATACGTATCCTGGAATATTAATGAAGAGTGACTTGCTCACTATGGAATTTTTGCGGGCGGCGGCAAGTAATATATGCTTGTGACAAGCCAAGGGCGAAGGAACACGCCCTTTTCTCACCGTAAGCGAACTTGACACCGTGTAGGACCTATTATCGACGGCCTGAACAGGTACTCCTATGGTCGAGGGAACGACCAATGTATCAAACTGCAAAGGCAGGTATGCACTATTTCCGGTTACCTTTAAGATCCAAGTACCATAAATTCAGCAATTGCTGGTATAATAAGGTAAGTAGTAGGCAAGTCGTAGATAGGTTATAGGGGGAAAGCGCGGCCAGTATGTGACTGGCGGCCTGCAGCCTGCATGCGCGTTGGGTGGGCTCGAGAAAGTACAGGCTTGTTCAATTTGGCGACGTCCTAAGCTAGAGCTTGCCCAAAGGAACTTGGGGTAAGGGCCCTGCCCCTCCCCCTTTCCCCTTGGCTGCCATGACCGCTTATTAGCGGGTAACTCATGGATGGCAACTCTGCAACAGGGAGGAGAGTGGGTTGCGGGCGGAGCTCCTACCAGTTTAGCGGCGCGCAAGGTTACGTGTTGAGAGGAGCTCACACTTGACTGCTGTTGAGAGTGTGGTACTATTGCAGACTTGGACGCCATGCCAAGCCCATGCCAACAACAACAACAACAGGTACAGAGCCACCTAAAGGCCTGGTTGCGATAACCGAGGCTGTGCTCTGCACCCTGCAGTTATCAATCTTCATTTTGCTTTTTCATTTTAAAAGCTTTTTCTTTTTGAAAATTTTTTCTTATACACAGTAGGACAAATTATATGGACGAGGCATAGCTCGCCGGGAGAGATAGTGTCGATGCAAGTGAAACCGAAGGGAGAGAGCAGCACTAGGTGACCTGCCCCGACGTCTTCACAAGTGGGGATGAGGAGCGGAGCGGCGGAGGCTGCGCGGAGCCCGCTCACGCCTCGAGGTAGCCTCGGCTGGCTGTCCCGAACGCCACATGGCGGATGACCTAGCCACTTGGCAGACAGCCTCTTAAGCTCGTAAACTGGCGGTGCTCCGAATCGGCCGAAGCCACCTCCTCCGGAGGCCCGACCACAACCTGAAAACTTTTCAGAAGGAGAAACAGCCATTAAGCATCCTACAACCTAATGAAATACTTTGCAAGACTAATCAAATAGATTAAAATTGAAGCGATTTTCCACTTGTGAAGCAGGTATCAAGACGTAAAGGCAGCACAATCCCCTGGGCTAAGTCCTACACGGTGTTAAGTGAGCGAGAGGTGAAAAAATAAACTAGCGGAACCCGTGGAAATTCCACGGTTCATAAATGTTTTGAATTACCTTAGTTTTGCCTCAAGTAGCGCTTCTAACTTAACCCACCCTGTCTGAACTAATGTCCACTGCTTAATCTGTCTATATCGCTACGTAGTGCATCTACGTCAGGCCGCGTCTACACGATCCATCGTTTCGTCGAAGTTTGTGATCGCGGAACGATTATGATCGACTAACACACGCGGCGAGCCTTCGAAGTTTGTGTTTTTTGTTGGCCAGCAGTGCTGGAAAACTTCGAACACGATCAGGCGGAGTTCGTCAGACAAAAAGTTCGCAAATTATATTTCGTTCTGTGAATATATGTATATGTTATTTATTAATTAAATCATTTTTTATTTAAATTAACCCGCATAGCGAATTTTGTTTGTTTTCTTCGAACTTCTGTACAGCGGGAAGCATTTGGCAACTATATGTTGCCAAGTAGTAATAACTGTAACATATTCGTCAAGTTACGTCTGTTCCTTCTTTTTTTCATTATCAAAAGCTACAGTGGAGCAAGAGTTATGTTTTAATGAAAGAAATGGATGTACACACGGTGAATTGCAATAAAAATTTAAAAAATTGATAAATAAAAAAGGAGAGATTATTGTTCTATCGTCTGCATTTCTGCATGTGAGGGGATGCTAGTGAGTAAATTTTTAGCTATACTTTTCGCCAGTATCAATAAAGTTTTACCCGCCAGTTAGCTTCTACAGCTAAAATAAATATCTGGCCGATATAATGTGAGGGTGGAATATCAATTAATAGTAATGGAATGCTGAATTCGCGCTTCGTGACCTTGAGGTGTTCGTGGCTTCTGTTTTTGATGCCGTTGGGACCAGGAAGGGAATTGTTTGTGTTTTTGCTTGTCGATTCTTGTATTTCTGATTGATGAAGAGATGGATCGTGTAGACGCGGCTTTACACCTCGTCTAACCTTTTCTAGTATTTGGATTTCACCTGTGAACCACGTTTTTTTTTGTCAGCAGAAAATTCTCACTTGTGTCTTGATAACGACACAGAAATACGATGTTACATCTTACGCTTTTCTATTATTTGCTCACCTTTTCTAAGCTCAGTTTCCAAGAGTACAGATACTCTAGTCCAATATAATCTACACGTTTCAATTTTTTGTCGGGCGTATCCGATTTTTTCGCACTATTACGGGACTCTTTGTTATTGATCAGTAGCCTATAATTTTTATGATTTGGTTGATGCAAAAGCTATACAACAAACATCAACAACCCGGTCAATTTCTTCAGTCACAGCAGCGTAATCTTCTGTACTCAAAATGTCTTGTATTTCCTTAGACATCGTACTGTTATATATTGTGGTTCTAGCTTGGTGGCGTTTAATTGGAGTTCGGATTGAGTTTGTGTTGAGTTCGTCACTGTACTTGGTTGTGAGAGTAAACTTCGAGGCCGAGTATAGTTATCATGCTACAGTTTGGATGGTGAAGGAATGCCGTCAAGATCTTCTTGTTTATTTACATCTTATTATACAAGACTTAGAAGATATGATCCAATAAGTAGCAACATGCTACTTGATAGATGCAGACTATAGAATA